>JANRGW010040814.1:12287-66867 GCA_024733675.1 Psilopsiagon aymara
TGGGTGCTGGTGAAATATTTGCTGTTTAACATGTCTGTTTCTTCAGAGTGTGGACCTAAAGTGGCATTTACAAAATGAAACCCTGAAGGAGGTTGCAAGTAGTCACTCTTCCAGTTTTTTCAGAAGACTTACACAACCTATTCAAATTCACAAGCTTCAAGAACTAAATCAACCAGTCAGGATTAATTAACTGAATATTGAGGAATATTTTGTACTTGCAGTCATACTGTAATTCTGAATTTGGGTGAAAACTTGATGACAATTAAACAACACCCCTGACTGAATATAATCAGAAACACCACATCATTCTCAAAATTCAAATTGGTATTGGATGTGGTCATGTCAGAATAAAACAGCATTGACTCTTACGTGGCAGAAAGTTCTAAAACTCATGAAGAGGGGATTCTTGAAGGATCACAGTACACAAGGTAGAATATACCAGCCTTCAGAAGTAAAACAAGTATCAGAGCAGATAAATGCCATGCTCTAGGTAACTGTATTTTACTAAATACATCTGTAAGAGCATGAAATGTTGTAACAAAGGTGGACGAGAGGATTCTTAACATTTTCTGCAGTCTGTAGCCTTAAAGCACATTATGAGCAATATTATCGCAACCTGTACATAGAAGACCAAAAACTATCAGTATAGAAAGCTGAGAATTATCTACGTTACTTACTTTGAAATGCAGAAAGGCTGAAAATGAAGAACTTTTTACACCCATCAGAACTAACCTCCTTTCTAACTGGGGCATGACAACAACTGACCACAAAGCAAGTCCACTGAATGATGACAAACCACAGACCAGAATATATTTGGAAACATAATTAATTACTGCTTGAAGCAAAGATTTGCATTCTATAGTAGTACTGGTGAAACACTATGTCTTACACTCAGGATAAAAAAGAAATAAATAAATAAAAATGAACAAGGCAACAGAAAAACCATTCTCAAATCATCTTTTTGTGGATAATTTTCATCAGTAATGAAGAATTAATAGTATAAAGGCATTTTCAGAAAATTATCAGAATAACACATATGTACAAGAAGCAAAATGACTGATCTGGACATCAGTTTTTACTGGGAATCATTAAATGAAACATGCTAAAAGATGCAGCAGAGATCTCAACAGAAATAAAAGTTTCAGGAAGACAGCAGAAGGTGTAAGACCCAGCAATGCAGAAAATCCTTGAGTAACTTAATCAAGCTGTACCATCCTTGCTGGTTGATGAAAAGCCAAGGCACTCAGAAAGCAAAGACATCCATGAGTTCTGCCCTTAGATTCAGCTATGTTATAGCTTGTTGAACATGAGCAAGGTGTAATGCAGACCTAAGCAACAACCATAAATGCTAATAGGTAGCATATACTCTTCGGACCAAAGCAAGCAGAGTGCCACTGTGCCTTTTCTAATGCTTTATGCATAGAAAAAGGGCACGAATTTCCTATTTCTATAGCAGGAGAAGCACTTACCAACAAACCTACTGCAAGTCTTGACAAACCTGAGTTTCCACTATGTCCCTTTCAGAAAGGTAGGAACTTCCTGAAGTTGTGAATTCCAGCAAAGTGCAACAAATTACAATAAGTAACAATGCTACCAGTTTTTCTGAACCAGAGAGGACTTAAGGTGATGACTTCAGCCACCTGTGTAAAATGTACACAAACCGTAGCACTGTACACAAACCAATCAAGAAGAAAGATTTCTTCTAGGGACAATTCCTGCAGTGAAAACCCAATGATAGGTCAAGCCAAAATTTATGAGTGTAAAAAACAAGTTACAGAATCATTTAGTGAACAAAAGGATTACCAGCACTCAAAGCTGTAGCAGAAATCATGATACGCAATTGCTGGTGTCCCTGCCAGGTCAGCGAATGCAAGAGCACTAATCACAAGGGACAGCTCTGCAGTTTGCATTTACCAGTCAATTTTAAAAAAACAAGAATGGTGTACAAGAGATTGCACAGAAGATCTGGATGCAAAAGAGGAAGCGTGATATCTGAAATACACATATAATATCTACAAATATTTTCCAGTACATCTTGAATGCTTTAACTGTGGGGAATATATTGCTGTTGGCCACAATATATTCTAACAACTAAAATAACTTTAAATATTCTGACTGGTAGCAGGCAATCTTTTTTTCTTTGAACTGCAAATATTGAATGTATTATTGCAAAATTGTATTTGTCACCATGGAAAAAAACAGTACCATTAAGAGGAAAATTATCATTTCCAGACTTAGCCAGCAGCAGCTCATCAAAACAAAAATCTATAGCTTTAGGAGCTTATAAAACTATTGGGATTTGCTGTTACACTTGATACCATCACCTTACATATATCAGCCATTAGCTGACTAAAACAGGACTTGTCAATATGCAGAAATTAAACTTATTTAAACTGAAGAAAACCTGGACAATTTCTAAATGCAGTCATGTCCTTGTATAAGGCTTGCCTGCCTTCGACATGCTCCTGTATTTTAGTTCACTTCACTCAATACAGAAGCCAAATTTAAAATGACATGAGTTCTATACCTGGACAACAAAGGTCAGTTTCTCTTGATAACCTCTTTAGAGCTGTATGTATAAACCAAGCCTGAAGGATAGGTATTTCCTCCAAAAATCTGTGTTACTGCAAATCACTACACACCATACTCTTTGCTCAGGCTCTGAATTAAGCTACAGATTGCAACACAGTGCCTGGAACAGCTCTGGACTTGTGACTGACCACAGGATAGCATTAAGGGATGATAGCTTCTGACAGACCATCCTCCCATGACAACATTAAAAGGAGGCAAATTTGTTCTGCTACAGTTCACAAATATTCAAGATGCACTTTTGCAAGCTTGCAAGAAATTGTCTCTTGGGAAGTTCTGTATTATGCTTTTGGTTACCCTTAAGCAACTCAGCTGCCGCATCTCTCAAGAAGAGCACCATTTGTCAAGCAGACCATTCCAAGTTTAGAGCCATGGGTGAAATCCTCACCTAATTCAAAACATACATACTTTGTCAGTATTAATACACTGCTTCTCACTTTCTGACTACTGGGTGTTCAGCCCTGATTATTTGCTTTACTGAAGCTACCCTTTATTACCCAGTGATCACTATCAAAGCATCCCATGTGTGTGACTGAGAGTGTTTTGTAGCAGTTTTGTTGAGGCATTGTCATATAAATAAAATACCTTCATTGCCATAAGTTCCTGCATCAAGACCGCATTTTCCAGGTCTAGCCTTTGGCTGTCTCCTCGAGGTTTAACATCATAACTAAGGGGATCAATGTGGATGCTTTCCAGCTCCAGCATTGTCAGTTTCACTGCTGCTCTGTCATTTTTCAACTGCTGTATGTAATCCTTCAGTCGTTGCTCATCCTCCTTTGTAAATTCCATATCGCAACTGCTTGCAGTTGAGCTGGTAGTACTGAAAAGAGAAAGGACAGTATTTTAAGAAAGTTTTGAACAAAATCTGTTTTTTTTACTCAACTTCCCCCTCCTCACACCCCCTGAGTAGTTCATCAACACATCTAAGTCTTACTTAAAAGTTCAGAGAAAGGACACACAGAGCACAAACTGGATGTTGCAATGTTCAGAAGATGACAATGTTCAGGGTATGACATATTCAGAAAATAAATTAATTCTCTAAGCTGCATGAGAAAATTTAATCATGTGACAATTTCCCTGCAAAGCCAGGTATTTAGTGACACATATATGAAGTACTTTTTCTGGAATCATGTCTTCTGAAACCAGGTTTTTAATAAAAAATAAGAAAATACATAGCTACTGAAGATTTCTTAGCATACTCTAGCACATCAAGCTTCTCTGCTGCTTAGACACTAAGTCTCCCTCTTCTTTGGTAAGAGGCATCTGCTAAAAAGAAAGAAGCGGGCCAGACTTCATTGATCTTTGCTGATAGCAATATGAATTATCAGCTTAGAAATTTTTAATGGACCCTTGCAGGAATCAACCAGAGCAGAATTACATTGGTAATTGTCAGGAGTACACTGACATTCTTTAAATTCATATTACGATGTATTCCTCATTCACTGACATTCTTTCAAGGCTGGAGGGCTTATGACTCCCAAGTTAGTAAAATTTTTAATAAAAAGTCATCATCAAATTTGGCAGAACTTCTCCTACCTACAAACAAACAACTGCCCATTAGCCTGCCACACAAATCTTTACACCGAGATTGCACAAAGGGAGAACTCATGCCTTAGAAAAAGAGTGGCTCAATGCTGCCTACCCACTTACACACATGCCAGTGCTGCAGGGGGCCAAGACTAATACCATCATAGCATTCCAGGGCTGAATATAATTGCAATAACACTAAAAGGAAAATAAAATGCCATGTTGTTTCTATAACCTCACTCAAAGCTGCCTGCTGTCTCCTGAGGTCCTGTAATCAGCTGCCGTGGGAGGGATAAGTCATCCATTAACTGTGCTTGTCTGGAATGCTAGATGATCTCAGTCATCAGCAGGGGAATAAATCACTTTCTATGTCAAACTGCACTGCTGTTCAACATTTTTTTAAGAAGAAAAAAGCCCCACCTACTACATGCTGTAAGAATAAGGATGAATCCTAAATTATATTATGCATGTGAAAAAGCGGAAACCTATCAAGACAGACTTGATTTTTCTCTTTTCTTTTGGTCCTACTGCAGCTAAAGCTGAATTGATTTTTAAGTGCCTCTAATTCCCAATCTTCTCACAAATTCCAAGCACAGCCTTGAGGAGATGGAGAACTGGCAGGTCTGCAAATCCTTCCTCTCATGAAATATCACATTACAGCTCTTTACCACAATTTTATCTATCAATTTCACATTTTTTCCTTCCTCTTCTTAGGGATAATAGCTGTCATATTTACCACAAGTGTAAACTGGTCTTTGCTTTTGTCTTCTGCCATTACTACCTACAGTGAAGCTAAAAACAGTCGGTACCTACACTACATGAAACCCCTTCCAGACTGAAACAAATTTGTGTTCATAGAATCTTTTGGGTTGGCATACTTAGCTTTTCATTAGAGAATCTTGAAATAGTAAAGCAAGATTTACTGAGTCTAAAGCTATCTTTCTGAAGTAGTGACATAAAAATCATACACATAATGTGAGAAATACTTAATTCTGTTCCAAAATCATGTTGCAAGTTTCCTCAGCACTCAAAGCAACTGCACAGTTTTTCTGGATTAAATATAAAACAGCTGCTGCTGGAGGAAGAACAACTTTTAAAACCTACAGAGACTTCAAATCTTGGGACACAAAAGAGCTCATCTCATTTATCATCAAGATTTTACCCAGAAGATTGGAAGCAGTATGGGGTGCAGAAAGCTGGGGTACAAAGCCCACTTTGGACTGTTGTAAAAATAAGGCTGAGTGGAGAGGGATGGAAACACACTGAACTCCCACAGAACAGCTCTGCCAGGGTGTGTTCCCTCAAAAGCCTCACTATACACCTCTCCATAATGCTAGTCCATTGCTGCACTATTTAATGCCCACAGCTGGTGAGCATACGAAATTGAGTTTCAGATATTGTTCTCTCTTCTTAACAGCAGTCAGGACAAAGGAAAATAGACTAATCGAATGCATATATAGTATAATGCATCCATCCAAAGCCCACATGAAACTCTTGCAAAAGATGTGCAGTTTCTCATGTCTGAAGCATATAGGTAAGGACAGAAAAAGGATCATGATTTCATCACACCTGGAGGGAACACAACAACAATCTGCTCATTCTCACTGGTGCTGTACTCATAACAAGCAAGAGAAATCTTCTCACTTGCTTCATCCCTTCAGTCTTTTACAATTATACCATGCCTGAATGATGTCAATTTTCATATACAGCCTGTGGAAAATATGCAGATCGATACAGCATAATGTGCAGTTTTATTTGCTGGCATGTGTGGGTGTGTCCACATGCACATGTATGTATATGAAACTCAGCAGATGGAGATAAGTGAGGCTTCCCACAGTGTCTATGTGTGAGCGACTTCTGTACATTACAAAATTTTGTCCATAAAATTCTATAAGCTTCAGTTCATCTGTTAAAATCAAATCAATAAATAAATCTGCAATTCAGCAATTGTGCAGACAGTACAAAAGTTCACAGAACTACAATGCTGTCAGAACAAAATCCACAAAACTTGCCTGAATTTCTGCATGCAACCATACACTTCAAAGAATGCGTTTGATACAGGGTATACCCAGGGCACCATCTTCTAGGTGAATGCTGTGGCTTGAGATATGAAAGAGCACAAAGCCAAAAGACAGTAACTTCCTGAGATACTGAAAAATATCCCAACAAGCCAAAAGACAAACAACAGTATATTTGGCTAAAGTTAGAACCTTTGGTGAAACTACTCTGCTTCCTTCTGAGAATAATTAGGTCCAGCAATGCAGTGCTAAATAACATAGAAATATCACAACAGGTATCTTAAAATAACTTATTTGCACACTTCAGCCAAGATAACCTTGTCTGTCAGCTACTTCTCTGAAAACTGAGGTAACTCTGATGAGAGATACAGTTCTACATTTGGCTGAGTTCTGATATTCTGTGACACTGTGTAATACTGAAAAGAATTTCCTTTGCATGTAAGAGACCAGATATTTTCTCCCATGAATCCAGATGTAAGGTTGAGCTTCCTAGCACTGCAGGGAATAAAATACACTGTTTTCAACTGGTATTACCACCAGAGTCTTTCTGTTTCCTTCTTTTTAAGGTACAGTCAAACCTTGTTGGCAGTGTTTGTTAGCTTCTGTCCATTAAACTAATTATGACTCCCAACTACACTGTAGGCCTATTCTATTTTCAAAAAATGAATTAGTAACATTGTGGTGCTGACAATTAAATTATCTGAGATGCTTGCTATTATTTTTATCCACTTCAGCAGTAACAACCTCTGTGATGCTTTTTCATTGCATTTCATTCATTTACATTTGAGTTGCTTCCTTTTACATTCCTAATCACTTGTAACTAGCAGCTCACCAAGTATTTATTCTCAGTAATACATTCAGCAATTTGACATTCAGAATCTCATCTGAAATGCCAACGCTAAAAAGGGGTCAACAATTGCATTATAAATTCCTATCCTATAGATTCTTAACAGTGAGTAGAATTATTCACGTGTCACAGGTCTCAGCCAAGAAGAATTTTCATCATGCCACCACCTCTTTGCACAGTTAGTTTCAAAGGGAAAAGGTAGCAATACATACAAGCAACTAAAATCATGTAACACTGAAACAGCCATGGCAAAGGATCAGTCTTGCAGATTTGGAGTATGTTTGAACCACATAATCATAGAATAGTTAGGGTTGGAAAGGACCGTAAGATCATCTAGTTCCAACCCCCCTGCCATGATAATAACTTTTATCTAAAATCTTGCACACTAAAGAATTTACATTTGCATTTTTACATTTCACGACACAGTTTACACTGATGGAATTTGAAATCCTATGCTATTTTAATCATATTCCGTTGAAACTTTATATACTCAGTCAACATGTTACATGCACATGTACACACAATGCCAGCTGAACACAGAATGTTCAAGGTAAACAATGAGCATGAGGGATGATTTTCTTCCTCAAATACATACACATCCATTCCTTATCCTTCCCCCTCTGGAAACCAAAAATGTGTTCAACAATGCAAGGACTGTAAAGATTATATTCTTACAAACACTTTCAGTGAAATGATAAGAGAATAGACAATAAAAGAGGAATTACTTCTTCCCCCCATTTCCTCCTATCAATACTGGAAACTAGCTAAACTTCAATAAGAAAAGATGCTTTGACTGCATACCAGACATCTCACAAGGAAGAAAATCCGAGGTGTAGTTATGAACAAAGAAAAGGACCCTTTCAAATAATAGCATGGACAACTAGGTCAGCCTTGGTAGAGGTATTGCTTTTTGTGGTCACAACCTGTTTACATGCAGGTGTAGATAATGGTGTAACTGAATGCAAACTGAGGTGAGGCAAGTCAAGAATTTGAAACTGCTTTGTATTTCTGAGTGACCAACATGTTCAAAAGTGCAGATGCTGGCACATTAATTTCTATGTAAAAATACAGCTTTCTTGCACTGAAAATGCATCATAAAATTCTTAGAATAAAACCTAAAAATTTGCCTCACATTTGGTCCCTGTTTCCTCAGGTTATCTTTTCGCTCACTTTTCAGCTTTTCCATGCTAGTCATATGTCAGGAGATAGCACCCTTCGGAAAAAGCATCAGCAAGAAGAAATTACATGGTATTAAAATAAACTTCTAAAGTGTCAAAAATGACAGCATTTGAATAAAGAACTGGCTCAAAAATTGAATTGAAATTTTAAATTAATTTAAATTTTAATTCAAAAATTGAATTAAATTTCAATTGAATTAAAAATTGAATTAAAATTCAATTTTAGAGTGAATCTGTGGAACCAAAATATCTTTTAAAAAGGAAACTTATAATCTATTTGTATCCAGGATGCTTGCCAAAATAATATCCATACACAAGCACAAGCACACATATTCACTGCACAGACCACAATTATATCGCACGCAGGCAATGACTCAAAATGAAGCTGCTAGCAGATGCATTTGAACTGGAACACTTCTGCAACAATAGCTCATTTAAGTTTCATTATTTTATAGGTCTTCAGAAAAACTGCAGTATCTATCCTTTCCTGGAAGAATCCACTCTGTCTGCGATGAAGTTCATTTGCCACTCCACACGTGAAAGAACAGAATGGGGAATTTGGAACAGGGGCAAAGCAGAATGAGAAGGGAGAGGAAATGTTTTAAAATGCAATGACTGGATTTGCAACATTTACAAAAAATTCCTGAGTACTCCAAAATGCTAATGAAAACATATTTCTGATATGTTCCCAGTATGTCTCTGCTGTGTGCATATAACAGATATGAATAAGAAGTACATGACTGGGATTCCAATAAAGCAGCAAGAAAGTCACTTAAGTAAAACAAATATAATGGATTTGCCCTTTATGAAGAAGATGAAAGTTCAGAATCACTCCTTTGCAACAGATTCACACAGAACTCTTCTTGGCTGGAGTTGCTCAGTCTAAAGCCAATCAGACCACTGACATATGGCGGCTTGCAAATCAAACCAAACAAGCCAGTGGACTGAGTTGAGGAAGGCAGCTCAGCAAACTTAGGGATTAGGAGAGCAGATGAGTTACCTTGTGTGGCTGTTGGATGACAGGCTTTCCCAGGGCTGCACGCTACAGCCGGTGATTGCATAGGCTCCTCCGCAGCTCCCATCTAGTTTCATCAGCAAGGCCTTTGCTGCATTCTCAGCTGTCTTCCGGCAGTCATGAGCTCTCTTAAGCATTTGAGAGATGTTTTCATCACCTGCCTGGTCCCCTAGTTTTCAAGCAAACAATCTGTTTCAGAGCTTTCACAAGGGTGACAGAAATTAAGGCAAGAGTAGAGATGCTTCTATGTGCTCTCAGTTTATACCAAGACAATGACAATAAATTACCAATCTGTGATGTAAAACCAATTTTACTTCTGTGTGAGCATCAGTGGTAACTGATGCTCAAATAATGCATCTCCCTCCCAGCCACAAGCTCCAGGCACTTGCTGCTCTGGGTACATGTCTTAAGAAATGTTTTACCTTAGGTAGTTTGTCTGTTTGTAAGGGTGTGCATTAGGATCAGCCTAGGATTCTCAAAATAATTCACTGTAAAAACATTCAGCCTTAATTACAACTTTGATTCCAATCATCCAGTGCTGTTTGACAGTGCAGCCATTTTCAGTGCTTTTGCTCACAACCACCTTCAACTCAAGCCTAATGGTTTGCAGAACAGGTTGCCTTTCCAGCTGAGAAATTGCCTTTTCTTACAGGTTGCCTTTCCAGCTGAGAAATTGCATTACAGCTTAGAAGCAGCCTTTCAGATTTTACCATCATGAATACTAAACTCAGTGAAAACTAGAACTGGTGTTTCTTAATTTGTTAAAAATTTCTAGTGGTTATACAGCATTGTGCAGCTGGTAAGCCATCTCTTTAGCAGAGGCAGGACATAAACTACCACTGTCACCATACTTACTTACAATCTTAACTCCAGCAGAGTCATTAAAGTAAGACACATTAGTGGTTTATACTGAAATTCTGAACAAATCTACAATTTATTCATAGTTTACCAAATTCAATGCAAAGATGTCAGAAAGTATTAATAAACCCTCCCACCCCTGGCTTGCTCTATGTCACATTTTAATTTTATCCTTCTTTGAGTCAAAGACCAATTATCTATACTTCATACTTGCTAAATGAAATGCGATGCACCAGAAAATAATGTGAAAAAAATTAAGGGTGAATTTTCTGTTAAGAGCAGCTGCATATGCTTAGCTCTATGTGATGCAGAAGCAACTCCCATGAATTTTCCACTCACAGATGTTGCTAAAACTTGGCTGATCTTCAAACAAAAAAATCTGCTATCTAGGCATTTTAACCAAATTTCATGGTGAAGTAAAGGTACATAAACCAAACACAACTTCCTCCAAGTTGCATCATGTAATGGGAAATGGTCACTATTTCTACTACAGGGCTGTAACTTGTAATACCATAACTAGGAGCTGGAGACAGGCATCTGACAAAAACTAAATGACACCTTCTTTCATAAAATGCACATGACATGAAATCATAGTCAAATCTCAAGTATTTCTCTCGTCTAAGATTTCTTTCTGTAACCTTTGTGAATAGAAAATCCAAGATTAAATTCACTTCCGCTGGCCACTTATCTCTGCCAGTGAGAAAAGCCCCCTAGTACACTGCGGAAAGGAACGACCAGAGTCTGCAAAAAAGGTGGATGAAAATGTCAGACATCCACTCTAATTGTTACTGCATGGCGCACACTGCACAGGCCAAGACATACACAAGGGCCTGCTTCTAACACTGGCAGAGATGAAAAACAGGGGACATGGTTAGCAGCACAGCAACTGTGGGCTGAGTGTATCTAGTCATCTGAAACAGGAGATTGACCACGTCAAGCCAGATGGTCACTTTATCCCTAAAAGCTTTCTGTTTAAACTTCAGTGATTTCTGATAAGTTAGTGCTGTAGTAGCTGCCTCAGCCAGGCAATTACTACACTTCAGCATAACATGAAGAGCTATTTTTCTCTCTCTGAAGTTTTTCCTCTCTTTCTACTTGAAGATTACTATTGCTGCCTTCTCCTATTGGTAAAAGCAATGGGGCTACAAAACTCGGATTAACATTCGTTGTATAAACATCTGTTTCTATTTGAAAACCATAGCCTGCAGCTGTACCTGCAACAGTGGCTCATTCCATTACTTTGTAAGCAGTATATGAAAAAACACCACCACCTAGCCACAAGATTAACTAACTAAACACAAAGTAAGAAGAAATCCAGAACTTACAGGCTAATATCCCTGAAAACACAGTAAAACATTAGATAGACACATATGCTGGTGAGTACTATTTAATAATTCCACTCTGTTCAGTTGCATGCCCGTAACCTCTGCAGAACAGACATCCCTTTGTGATAACATATGTAGGTGAATTTACACTGCTGGTGAACTTTATGACTCAATTATAGATAGTCTCCTTTTCCCCTAGTTTTTTTTTGTGTTAAATTATTTAGTTATTTAAAACCAAGAAGAGACTGGCAAGCATTGTTAAGTGATGGGTCCTGAGCTGCTTCACTGTTATAACTAAGTCAAATGGTAACTGGCATGAAAAAAAAAAAAAAGAAGTGATTCATTGATATCTTACCAACAGAACCAACACCTGCAGCTCTGAACTGCCCAAGAATGAGACTCTGCTCACTTTCTGCCAATGCCAACAGCAGCTCATATGCTTCTATGCACTGTTCACTGAAAAGAGAAAATAAACCACAGAAATCTCACAGAATATGTCTACAATTTAGAGGGGAAAAATTCCTGCAACAGAGGTAGGTGACAAGCTGCATGATTTGCTATACTTGTCTAGCAGCAGGAATAGTAGATGACATAATATGCACAGCTTTTATCACAAACATCCAAGATTCTGTCTTTCCTTCTGATGGTCCCAGATAGGCCTCCAGTAATGTAACAAGTTGAAAACAGAAGAGAATGATCTGATGTGAAGAAAGCTCCAGAAGCACACTTTGAAATGTCAGCAATACGAACGGTAGTTACACAATCCCTTTGAGAAATTTTGTTCAGGCCTTCTTACTAGACAAAATAGAGTATTCTAAACTCTGCTAATATAACTATACTATGCAAAGTATGCTAAGAAGAAACAACAAGAAAATACTTCTTGCTCTGTCATAGCTGTAAGATTTTCTTCCTTACAACACAACAGCTTCTCAATACAGTTGTGAGTTACTCATTCCTGTTGCACTCCAATGCTTTTGAAAATAGATACATTAATATGTCTATTTGAAATTTACATTTTATTGTAATTTGCTCAAGGCTGATAGTAACAGAGTGTATTCTTTAAAAGATCCAAAATTTGTCTTAAGACCAGAACTGCCTGTTCTAAATCAGTTGCAGTTAAAGGAGTTAAGTGACACCGTCTTTTATATACAGTTTAGAGAAAATTTAGATACAACCAAATACCAACCAATTCATCCACAACTCCAACTCATATAATATAAAGTCACTCTGAATTATGCGGAGTACGATACTACTCCTTGATCCACTCTCTTGAGAAAGCTGTCAGCATAATACAGAAAATAAGTATCTCACGACTGGATGCAGCAGAAACAGTTTGAACCTACACACAACCCCTAATTCAAATGTTTATTCAGTATTTAAGAATAAAAAGATAAATCTGTACATGTCTGTTAGACTGAGTCGACTACTTCTGGTAAACCAGGGCTGAAATACACTTGCATCAGTCATTTCAGTTCGGTAGTTTTTCATGAAGTTTAACCAAGGGGGCATTTTTTCAAATCAGAAACAAATGTACGCAGTGTTACTATGGCACACCAACCATGTCACTCTTCTATCAAATATCACTCCCTCTTTTTCTCTCTGAAACACCTTCTGTGTAGGTACATACCTGTACTGCAATGCAAGCCTGAGGGCTGTGGCATTGGACTCGTACTTCCCCACAAGCATGCTCATCCTTTCAGCATTGCTCTTGCACTCTTCCAGTGTTATTGTCAACAAGTCATTCTGGGATTTCAAGTGCTCAATGCGGCTGCAGAAAAGGAAGTAATTTTTAACCTTCAAAATTAGCTGGCAGACACTCTCCTGAACTCAAGAACAATCATAATTTAAACCAACAAATATCATCTGGTCTATGAAAGGTTTTTAATGAAGATGTCAAAATCTGTAAGTTCTGTGTTCCATATCAAGAACCAACAGGATAGTTAATTTCTCTTAGGACAGCCTCTTCTCCTCTCCTCCCCTCCCCATAAAATGCAATTATAACCCTGTACAACAGCAGCAAGCAGAAAGCTTGTACCCTTATTTTGTAGCCACAAGACAGTGTAGACCATTTTCATAATAAACTTTTGCTTAATTTTAATTCCTCCATTCCTCACTTTCTGCTGCCACATTTGGTTCTTGTTTTAAATGGTGTATTCATTAGTGCAATGTGCCACTGTGTGTAGGGATCATGCAGCTGCATAAATTCACCCTTTCTTTGAAACATCCTGAATAACCATTTCACTTGAAGTCATATTCTGGCTATGATTAGACAGGTAACTTCCAAAATATAAGGCAATGATATCTTCAAAAGTTCTGGCAACAGTCAAACAGAAACTCGTATCAGAAATTTATTGCAATATTATTTTCACTGAGGTTAACTCTGAACCTAAAAATGAGGCTTCCGAGTTTACTGTTTATTCTCACTGCTAAAAACTGCACTACATGTCAATGTACTATGCCTCATAGTTAAGTTGGACATACTCTAAAAACAGACCAGCAAATGATTTCAAAATCTGGACAGGTACCTAATGAAGAAGTGCCATCCAGAACTCTAAAATCACTGACTCCTTAACAAACACAAGAAGAGATAGTATATAATTTTTTCAGTGATCAGAATAAAGCCCTGACTCTCCTACCTGCTAGAATCATAGAATGATTTGGGCTGGTAAAGGACCTTAAGATCATCTAGTTCCAGCACCCCTGCCATGGGCAGGGACACCTCGCACTAAACCATTTCACCCAAGACTCCATTCAAACTGGCCTTGAACAATGGAGGGATGGAGCATTTATCACTTCTTTGGGCAACCCATTCCAGTCCCTCACCACCCTCACAGTAAAGAAGTTCTTCCTTATATCTAACCTGAACTTCCCCTGTTTAAGCTTGTAACCATTACACCTTGTCCTGTCACTACAGTGCCTAAAGAGTGTCAGAAGCTTCACATACTGCATCTTTTTTGACACTTCCTGTGTGAATATGTTGTCAAAGCATAATGGTGCAGTGCACAAAAAAATGTGATAAAAAAGAAAAAAAGGGATTAGATTTTGCAGCACTACAAAAACATTGAGCTACAAATAGAAGACTATACTTGATAAGACTGAATTTGAGATAGCTGTGGAGAAGAGAGAATTTGGCAGGAAACATTCTGAAACATGATTCTCGCATTCCTCATCCACAGTTTTTATCTGCCAAAAAAGGACATGAAACATGGAGTTTTTGACAGAGTTTAGTGCAGTATTTTACCTGCAATCAGAAACGTGCAATTTTTATTCTGCAGACAGAAGTCTATTTACTGGTATATATGCCACACCACCATATATCAGTACATTCATCGATAAAGTTAATGCTGTAAGTCTGTTTCTTCAGGACAAAATGAAGCAAACTAATTCCAGAATGATGGAGAGTAAGTTATGAGAATCTTTATTTTTAGCAGTGATGTGCCTTCTGAAAAAAAATGTGATGTCCAATCGGTCAGCCATAAAGAAGGACACCTACAGTGCAAACTGTCACAGGTGAAGGTGTCATGCTGATCTAATAGTGCACGACCAAACTGTCATACTAATAGAAAGAATCCTTAATACATGATTGAATCTTCATCGATTACATTCTACAGTATCTGAACTACATTCCACTGCAGATGCCATAGCTGAGCTGAGACTGAATTACAAAAAGGATAAAAAACCTGTTTGTCTGTTTTGTTTTTGTTTTTTTAACAAAGCTAATAGCAGACAACACATTTGAGCCTGTATAACTTTTCACCTTACCTATTTAATCTTTCTGTCTCCACTTCAAACTCTCGGATTTTACTCTCAGAGATAGCAGATCCATGTGAATAAAGAGTCTGGAAGATTTCCTGGATGTTTGAGCAGTCTTGGAGGGAATGCGCCAAATGCTCAGCGACAGTACTAGACACCTGCACATGGCAATTAATACATCACTGTGAGTAGGTAACAACTGGATTCCTCTAAGAGGAATTGAGAGCTGTATTTGCTTGCATGCACTCACTTCCAGGCATTCATTATTCATTTTTTATCATGAATTTTACATTTAATAGAATATTTAAAAGTTTCCACTTCAAGAAGCTATTTTGATTTAAAATTCTACTAACCAAAGGGTGAAGCCCACTATTTCATCATGTACTTAAAAAGCCTAATATGCAAGTTATTTTCTTGCTTAGTAAAAGGCAAGACTAAGTTCTTCTGTGAAACAAATATTAACACATAGTAACAACAACATTATGGATTGACACTGGCATCGCAAAGCAGAACATGGTTCTCTGTTGACTGGAAGTTGTGAAATGCAATTGTATAGTATTTCTTTGAAGAATAATATTTTGGAGGAATTGTCTCCAAAATTATCCTCTTGAGGTCACTCAGAGAATGATTTCTAGCCATCAATTGTGAGAAAATGAGATCTTCATAGTGGGTGAAATATTCTTTATTGAAATATTTTTCCCAAAATAACTTTAAAAGTATTTTCAGTTAGCAAGAAAACAATTTTTTTAATGGAACACAGGTCATTTTCAGAAGGTATCATGCATGCACATAATTATTAGTCCTTACCCCTATGCTGCTGATTTCTGATCCTAAGACAGGCCTATCAGATGATGATGACTCTGATCTTGTTTTTGACAACTTCACTCTTTCAGCAATCTGTAAGTCAGAATGCTGCACAGGTTACAAACTCCATAAAGATTACATAAAATGCATTTGTTTACTAGGTACACTTGCAAACCTGGAATGAACTTCAAGTACAACACAGCTGTAAAATTGACACCTGTGTTGTAACAGGGAATTACAATAATTAGCACTTCATTCCTTTCTGCAACTAAAGTTTATGGGCCCGCTTAGGATGCCAGAAAACTCTGGAGATTCCAGGCGTCTCCTAGTTCATCACACGCTTGTACACTGCTTTGCAAAAGCTATGCTTTTCCCTGATAGTCACAAGTACTACTGCAACACACAATAGCTCACCTTGGCTATGGGAATGTCATTGCTACTGCTGCTTGTGCTCAGCTCTCCTGTGCTGGGGTTAATGGGTCGATTGGCAGAAGTGAGGCGACTTGGGCTGGATGGGCCTGTGGCCTGTACGCTTTGCAAACGTGTTTGCAGTTCCCGAACCTACAGTAAAACATAACATTTTGGTTTTTCCACTTTTATGTTTTAAATAGTTTAAAGATTTTCTCATTGTTTAGCCAAGCCTAATTGCTTCTGGCTTGAGCACTGAAGTTGTGTTTTGTCCTGTGGTGTCTGCAAAGTTTTCATGTGAGAAGCAGATGAATAGAAGTTGTTTCAAAATTTCATTGTCAGTTATTTTAAACTATCTGCAATGTGGAAACACAAAAATGTAATACTGAAGAGTAATTAGTCAAAGTTTCAGCTTGTTTTATATAACCCCATCAGTGCAGCTGTACTATATGCATAGAAATTATTCTCTCTAGGGTGAAGCTAATGCTCCAGCCTATGATTATGACGTCCAAACAAATCAAATTAAGATCCTGCTGTTGATGGAAAGCTCCAGTGTTTAAAACACTCCTGACATAAATATATCAGATGATGACATTGACATAAAGGTCAAAGAAACTCAAATATTAATTGTGCTTTCAAACTACAGTTAAATAAAGCCACCAAACAGTGAGTAATGTACAGACATGAAAACTCCAGGAAAGTACCCAATCAACAGTCTGCAGAATGGCTTTGAAAACATACGCTGCACAGTTCTTAAAACACACTGGACACCTGTAGCATTGACATCAAGATCTGCAGGACTAAAGGGTAAAATAAATCTGCAGGAGCCAATCTACAGATGAGCTGAAGATTTACCCTGGAACAAAGAATAAATGGTCTGCCTAAGAGAAAACAATTATGCCACAAGGTAAAGTGACAGAGCTCATTTTTCCCATAGAATCTCAAAGAAAGAGTGTGAGGTAAGAGAAGAGGGAGAAAGCCACCTGAAGAGAAAACTTCTCTGAATATGGAGTGTTTAATATTCAAGTTTCTGTGCAGATTTTGTTGTAACAGTCCATCTACAAGACGGAACTGGTGAAATTTTACCAAAGGTCCAGTGCAATGAGGCATTTGTTTAAAAGCAAACAAACAGGAAAACCACTAGGGATGTATTCTCCATAAAAATCAAATCCTTGCCTCAAAATCTGACTCCCTGCCTCAAAATCTGACTTAAAAATCGCTAAAATATTATTCTATGCTGGCAATCTAGTTCTGGAAGATTTCAGTCCAAAAGCGAGTAACAGTCCAAATTTAAGGCAACCAGAATATTAAAGTCAGTTAAAATACTAAGCATTTGCTAACTCCAAAGTTTAAAACCACGTTATGTAACGATAACATTATATAAAACTTCAATGCAGATAGGTTTTCCTTAGTGTTTGTTTTATTACTGCCCACTGACTATTGGCACGCTTACAAAGCCTTAAGGATCTCTAAAATAACATTAGCAACAGAAATTAAAATGAACACAGCTAAGACTATAGCCAGGCAAATCTTTCCTCAGGAAAGCATTTACAGAAGAAACCTCAAAGCACAGTTATCAACCTATGCAAATCGCTACTTTCAAACTGCACTATAGAAGCAACCACAGCTTACATGCACTGTCTATTTATTCATGCTTCTTGATGTATGCATTGATTTATGCCTTCATTTCAGAAATTACATGCTGGATTAACTGCCATAAATGACTGCACTAACTTTAGCAATGCTGAGTAATGGTAATTCTGAGCAGGATAACAGTTCATGTGACCTACAAAATCACTTATCTCACAGTTCACACATTCACTAAGCCAGAGTCTCACCACTGGACTGCCCACCCACCAGACTGCCCAAAGACAGCTTAGGTAACTATTTCTGGTCATCAAAACCTCCACTGTAAATAGAGCAGTAATGCACCATCTCCTCAAAAAGTACTTTTCCACACTAGTAGTTATTTTACTGGAAAAATAAGGAAGACCAAAGAACAAGAATCAAGAAAAAAAAGAAAAAAGACTTCAGAAGACCCAGTTTTTTCTCTGGATCCATGAATGCATGAGTTTTGAAAAGACTAGTTAGAAAGTATGATTAAAAATATCTGACCACCCGTGCTAAATGCTGCTACCCATTTTAAGTGTCATTACCAATATAAATTAATCTGAAGGTAACATTTATTAGTAGAATGAAGGTAATTGCAGAAATGCACGAGGCATAATAAACAGTTGGGAGAGAGAGGAAAGGCAGATCTTACAGAAAATGGATGCCAAAAATGAAAAATCTAATGGGAGAAGACAAACAATGAACCAAAACCAAAAAAGCTCCACTGAAAGATAGGAAAGTGTGGATTTGTGAGTTGGGGAGGAATAACAAGGAAGGATTTAATGACAGATTTCTTTAGCTCTTGCATCACATTAGGATACAAAAATTGCCTTAAGAGTCCTAAAACTCTCAATTGAAACGAAAAGTGGCTTACTGGCAGATCTAATTATATGATCAGGAAAAAAAAAACCAAACAAACAAAACAAAAAACAGGAAAAAATGAGAAATTCACAAAAGAATCTCTGAATACACAATTTAAAAAAGGAAAGAGCAGAGATTTTCCAAACAGCTGGAGGAAGTCCAAAAATTCCAGAAGTAAAATAGTGCTGGAACCTTGGAAAAAGCAGAAGCAGTGGCATTAAATGAGACACAAGGCAACAGAACTATTAGACCTGAGAGCAACAGATAGCCTAGATTCCAAACAGATGTTTGCACCTGACTTACAGATGTTCTTGAATTATTAATATAAACTTAAATAACAGGAAATTTTATTTAATTGCTATTTGATGTTTAGCAGTATGAACTAATTGTTTACCCTTTTTTCCTCTGCATGCTGAGAACTGGAGTAGGAAATAGGGAAAACATAATTCTTCGTCCCATAATACTTCAAGAACTAAATAAAAAGACAGCAAGAGTAGAAGAGAATACAATACAGTAATGCTGGATTTATGAAAGATTTCATAAGTCATTAGCAGGCATTACAACAATGTTTGCAGAAATGCATAGTGCACTACAGAAATTAATCTGGTAAACCTTACACTATCTACAATCATGAATCTAAGAAAAATAATTTTACTCTTTGCATTTTAAACATGCATACTCACAACTACATGATTTACATGATTTGTAAACATATCCTAAATTAAAAAAAAAAACAAAACAACCAAAACAAACCCAGAGATAAAGACTGCCTATTTTGTCACTGATTTCCATGTTCAAAGGACATGCTTTTGTTCCCAAAACAGTTTCAAAAAGAGGCATGGTTGTGAATCTTTTCTTTCTACCCTACCTGTGGCCTGTTCCATCATGCAGCACCTTTGAACCCTTCAAGCAGATAACATTTTTAGCACTTCAGTTTTTAATCTTGTTATACCGTGGAGGAAGATGAAATGCAACAAATCACACAAAGTGAACAGACCTCTCCCATTTTCTGATTTATCCACGCATACTGCAAAACTATGGAGGGTGTCGTGGTTTACCTAGGTGGCAATTCAGTACCATGCAGCTGCTCACTCACCTCTCCCCTTACCCCCTCCCTGGGGATTGGGAGGAGAATCAAAAGAATGTAAACCCGACATGCTGAGGTAACAACAATCTGGTAACTGAAGTATTATATAATGCTACTACTACTCCTGATAACGGAAATAACAAGGGGAGAGAATACAAAACTAAAAAGGGATATAAAAAAACCAATAAACAGCAGTGACACACAATACAGTGTTCAGCACCCACCAACCAATACCCAACCCGACCTGAGCAGCAATCTACCCTTCCGGGTAACTCCCCACAGTTTATATACTAGGCATGATGTGCTGTGGTATGGAATACCCCTTTGGCTAGTTCAGGCCAGGCGTTCTGTCTCTGTTTCTTCCTGGCTTCTTGTGCCCCACCTCATGGCAGAGCATGACAGATTGAAAAGTCCTTGATCAGGCAAGTGCTACTGAGAAACTAAACATCAGTGTGTTATCAGCATTGTTTTCAGACTAAAGTCAAAACACAGCAAAGCACCAGCTGCTAAGAAGAAAAATAATTCTATCCTGGCCAAAACCAGGACAGAAGGGAAGATGGAAAATGAAATAACCTGTGTCAGTTCAAGCAGCTCTGACTGGCGAGGGCCCTTCCCAGCCTAAAGAACACTTAACCTTTCCATTGGGCCCAGTCATCATTATTTTCAGTCCAGTAACTTTCAGACCCCTTTAAACTGTTAGCACCAGAGCTAACAAGGTCTGATTCTTTACAGTTTGTCTGTTGTGGTTTATGGGAGTATGGTAAAGAAGTCTTTCCTGGTACTTATCAAGGCTATCTCCTCGATGAATTTTCTGGAGCTGAATGAGCTTAGACATCTTCTCTGCATTTCTTACACTCAAGAAATATAAAACAGTTTAGCTGTGACTAGGAGTGCAGATCTGAAAATCAATCTGCAGTTCAAACAATTATTTTGAGGAACAGAGAAAGGGTACAACACACAGACACAACAAGCTATGGGAGAACAGGCATGCCACTACGGTTTACACATACGTCTTTCTTAAATAGCAGGAGAGGTTACAGTCATACACGTCTCTTAGCAAGCAAAGATTCCTCTGCTTCTGACGCCTTTCAGACAGAAGTCTCTCTGTGCAGAAAGATAATCTGGGTGCTGCACCTCTATAAAGGATGCAAAGCAACGAAAACTCAATGCATGGACGGACATGATATGGGAGATGCAGGGTGGATTCTCTAGCTCTGACCACAGCTGAAGTAGCAGAGAACAGAAATAAACACAAGTGAGGGCAGTAAGTGTACCTCAGGCTTTTTTCATTTATTTCAGATTAATCACTAGGTATTTGCGTACAAGCTTGGAAGCAGAAGCAAAGGTCTTGTTAGTTACTAGCTAAGGGGAGATACCACTGCATAAGCAAGGAGGCAGAGAATGGAAATAGATTTTGGCTGCTAACTCAGGTTTGTGATGTGCACCAAGAGACAATGAGACAGAACAGTTCAAGGATCACTTTAAACTGCAAGCTCACAGTAATCTCTAAAAGCCCATAAGATAACATATCGGCCTTCTCTAGCAACCTGGAATACCTTCTGATCCCAACACATAGGGTGCCAAAATAAGGATAATGAGCAGCTTGTGCCAGCTTCCTTTTACCCAAGAACAGTTTGGGCTCAAGGATGCCTGCAAGGCAAAGAATCTGTCTGCTGCTGTGGTTTGGGTAGGTTCCAACTTGCAAGAACAAGGTATTTTGGGAGAGTCCCTCTACTAAAATAAAGTTTCTCAGAGTGGGGACAATCTGGGCAGCTGGAGGAATCACACATTAAAAACGGCACTTCTATACTCCTCTGCAGATTAGTTTTCATGAAGCTGTTAAATTGAAGATATCTAAAATATTAAGTCTGGCTTTGTTCCGGTCAGTTTGGTGAATTCAGATGAGTTTGGAGCAGATACATATTGATTTTCACAAGTAAAAGCATCTGATTAACTGAACAAGTTTACACATGGCAGAGAATAGACTTGATAGACTTTCAGAGCTGGACCTGCCTTTTCACTCTAGGCTAAGTTCTTCAGAACGTCCTCACAGGGAAGCCTGAACGCTGCCCACACCCACTGCTTCTCATGCCAGAAGGCTGCTTGGGACTGGTAACTTTCATGGGCAGTAATCAGAACCCTGAAACTTTACAGTCACAATGGAGTTTATATGCTGTATCAGTGCTGCTCATCTGACTCTCCTGCAGGATACAAGAGATTTTGTGTAAGGACACCACATTACTTTTCTACTACTGTTTAAGCCTGTTTCTACAAATAACAGTTGTAAACAGTGCGGACTTGATTACAACCTTATTCTCATGTAATAATAATCCCATTATCTAGTACATTAGTTTCCCAGCATCTTACCTGTATTACTAGATTCAGGATTATGGCCAGCTACGTGTAAGTGTTTTCTAAGGCACTGACTGGCCCAGACTTTAAATAGATTTGATTTTTAATACAGCAATATTACATAGAGGTAAAATAAACCTCTGTGTTATAAAATTAGCTGCTACCCTATAGGCACCCTACAGAAATGAAAGATTACCTCATTTACTAATGACCTATGAGAAACAAACTCCAGATTTATGTTGCCTCTTAGCTGCTCTTCTAGAAAGTTAACTCTGTTAACTGAGCACAGTAAATACTTAATTTAATTACATCTCCAACAAGCCTGAGAAAAATGTATTGAAAGCACTCTACTTGATTACAGATGGCCTAAAGTAACAGTCCTATCGATCTGGTCAACTTCAAGCTTATTCACCTCACCCAATTTAATTTGAGAAGAACAGACACTAAATTTTACTTGGAACTCCTTCTCACTCTCCAGGGAAGTAACCTGAAGTAACTTTGAGTCCAGGTGGCATACAGAAAATGTTTAATAGGTCAAATAAACATTTATTTTGTTGTAACTATGGACACAGAGTTACATCAAAAATGCAAATATGGTTTCCAGTGAAATAATTACATAGGGTTGCTTGCCAGGTCACACACCATGAAAAACTTCTCTGGTGGGGGCAATAAACTGGTTGTTCTGCAAGTTCAGGATGATATTAAAATCCAAATGTCAATAAAGTCCTGTATGTGTGCAAACTAAATGAAAACTATCATGGGGGGGAAAAACCCCTAACCAACCAACTAACCAAAAAACCACCTGCCAGCTGTGCCTGAATATAGAGGCTGCTTGATTCTGCTATGATCTGTGCCAGTTCAACATTAACCTTTTGTTTACTGGGCAAGACATCCATCCAATCTGTCCAAGAAGAATTCTCTTAATTAAAGAAGAATGAACATTAAAACTGGCTTGCTGTTTACAAAGACAGCTCACAGTTTCTACAGAGCAATTCCAGACTCTCCAGGATCAATGTTCTGAACACTATTTGGGTCAGTAATGTCCCGCTGCTGCTACCATCCGAAACTGCTCTAACCACTTAGATGATCAACAAGTTGATGACCTCAATTCTGTTTCCACCAGAGATGCTTCCCCTGTAACAGGTCCAAAGCAACTACTAGATCAGCATGATTTCAGGCTAGGCAGTGCCTATGGTAAAGAAATTGTGAAATATTCAATAATACAGGCAGTACTTGTGAGGCTCCATCACAGCTTGGCTCACAGGGACTGACCAAGTCAAGCAGTATCCGCACGCACAGAACTGAAGAGCATCTTGCTCATCATCTAATCCAACCTTCTGCTACTGCTGTCAGCCAGACAAAACATAATAGTTTTGTGCAGAGATACTAAGGCTAACTCTAGAATTAATGCAGCTGTATTAACTGAACCTATTGAAAGTACACTTTTTTGCTTCCCTTTGGATACAATCCTAATGTAACAATCCTGGTTCTAATGATTATCCCTGCACAGTATTTCATTTCATTATATAAACTTTGCCTATAACTCATTATTTCTGTTTATATATAAATTATATGTATTTATATATAAAAATTGTATTATATCATTATATATAACTTTAATATTTTAAAGCTCCATATACAAAGTAGTAGCCTTACTCCTTACTGTTTCTTCAGAATCACAGTCCTCTTGTTTGTTAGATACCTCATAGTCTTAATTTCTGGCCTAATATAAACATGAGTGGTTTACATTAATCTGTTCTTGCTCCAGTTTTGTCCCTAAGTTTGAGCATTCATTCTTACCTGCTTTCCCAAGTACTTGTAAAGAGAAATCAAATTCAGATTTTGCTTTGCAGCTTGAAGAGGCAATCTCTTTAAGCCACTTCCCTAAGTAAGCTACACATTCCTCTGAGCGTCTTCTACATCTTTTTTTGCCATTTTCAAGTGTAAGCAGTAAAAACTACATATAACATTTCAGACCAAATCTTACCACTCTTTATACAGTCTTTCCAATCTCCACTGGAAATAACTTATTTGGTACAACCTAGGATTGAATATGCCACCACACACCAATAGCTCCACCACAGCTGATCCCTGAGAGTACAAACACCAATTGTTTCCCCTTTCCTGTTTTGGATTTTTTTTTTGTTTTCTACTGAGGAGCTTCTGGCTGTCAGCATAAACGCTTGCTGCCACTCTTTTATAGCACTTTAACCTGCATTCTATACTTCACAGAATCATAGAATAGTTCAGGCTGGAAATGACCTTAAGATCATTTAGTTCCAACCCCCCTGCCATGTACTTCTCACACTTAAAATCCTTCTCTATTAATTCTATCCTTAAGGCTACCTATTTTTGACTTGTTTGATATCCCAATACTGATCTGTATCATCTGGTAGACTCAAAATCTCCATTTGTGTAAGCAAATTTCAGAAGCAAATACTTCTATTCTCTGCTCACTTATCCCCTTCTTCTCCCACCTCCATCCTGCAGCCTGCAATAATTCACCGGGTGCATAAACGCTACTTTTGTAGCCCAAGGGGTAGTACTGCCTCTGTTTAAAAAGAAGCATCAGTACAAAACCATTCCAGAAACTTCAGGACTGAAGATGTCTTACACTTCTGGGATATCATAAAAATAAATTTTACGAAGGAAAAGTTGAAGTGGTCCTGTTATATATGACTGGAGATTACTATTCTTCCCTCATCACACATACCTTCTTTGGTGTTAAAGAGAGTCTAGACAGTTTTTCAAAGGTAATTTGTGACCCTGTATCTGAAGACTTTAAGTCTCACACAACAAGCTTCATGCTAAAATGATGCAGTCACTACGGAACTACATTGCTTTAGAAACAGTATTTATCAAAAAGGTTTATCTGCTGCCAGTCGGTAAAGAGCAATATTTTCTATAATTTTACCAAAATACAGTTGTCTAAATTGTCACTCAGATTTAACAGATAAACTTGAACCTGCCTGTTCTAAAAACAAAATTATTTCCTATCTAGCCAAAACTCTGAAAGATTTAACAGGGACCAGTTAACAAATTTTAAAAGTAATTGAGCCAAGGTCTTTTGGAACTCTCATCCTCCGTGTAACATTTTCCAGGTTATCTTACTCTGGACTCCACGCAAAGCACAAGGGCTTTATCTGACCTTGCATCACTACACAATGTAGAAGGAAGGGAAGCAGGACACAACTGGGACTATTCATTGTTCAGTTCTGAGAATTATTACCCTCTGACAGGAGTCCTGGTCTTTTTCTTTCTTCTAATCACAAACTGAATTCCCATCAAAACCAAAGAAATATCTGTTGCTTACAGGAAAAAAAATGGCTCTCAGGAAAAATCACTAAATGAACATCTGCTTTCTCTATAGCTGAGTTACATATGCTTCCTTGGAGATGAGTATCAGTTTTTTTGATAACTCATAATTTCTGACATCAGGTTGTTTTATACTTTGGCTGTTCATCACACTCTTTTTCAGTTATGTTCAGGTTTGCTCCAACTCTTTAATTTGTATGGCTCAGCTTTAAAACCAAAAAGCTCTACAGTCAGTGTAGGAAGCAAGATTAAAGAGAAGCCTTTGGTGGTGACAAAATTATACAGGTTAGGAAGAACAAGAAGCGTAATCTATGCACCAGCCTTACCCTTCTACGCAGTCTGTCTCTTTCTTCACGAATAGCATTCATGGTGGCCTTGGTCCTGTTCAGCTCCTCCTCTTTGCTACACAACATGGCTGTGAGGTTCTCATTCTCTTCCCGCAGGCCAGCCAGCTCCTTTTCCCATCGAGATCTCTCTTCAGACAGATTTGGATAAAGGTCACGTCCCAGTACGCCCTCAATCTCTTCCACAGTCTGCAAAAATACAGTCATCAAAAAACAGAAAGAAGCAGAGAAAAAAGACTGAACAAGATTACTGGTACAAAGGACATGTATGTAACAGGCAACTATATATACACTCATACGTACATACCAAGCCCCACAACACCATTATTTTGCTTCTTCTGTTTCATAAGTAATATAAAAAAAATTGTTGCTTATTTTGATAGTTTGGCCATTTAATCAAAATATTTCATAATGACCAGCATACATTTTATGCGCAAGTAAAACATGTCACCCAAGAGTGACAGCAGTCATGGTAGTTAGTTATCTCAGTACACTTTAAAACAAATTAATGACACCTTGTCATGGGTAAGTACTGTGCTGCTTGTTTCCTGCCTGAATGATAGGCAGAAAGTAGCAGCCTGTGAATGCGCATACCATGAAGCCTTTCTTAGTTCAATACCAACTCCACAAAAGAGAGAAGAGTGGGACAGTAAAAAAAGAGAAACCTCCTTTCCCATGTTGCTAAGCACATTCTCTCCTAGAGCTGACAGAGAGATAAAAAAAAGAACACTGGCCTCAGCTGGGTTTATGTTATACAGAAGATGTTACAGCCCTTCTAGTGCCTACAAAAGGCCAGGTTTCTCTGGGACAGACAATGCCATTCAGCATTTCCTGCTCTATCCCTTTGCTCAGAACTGTGCCTTGTAGCAGCCATTCAGCACAAGGGATATTTAGCAACTTCCACTGGGTGCAATTAAACTAGACACACAACCCCCATCAACAAGGCAATACTGACATGCCTAAAGTTAGCATCAGACTGGACATTCAAGATCTTGAAACACTGTATAACATTCAGCGCATCAGTTAACTACATGCAGTTCTGATCCTACTACACAGTGTATGCTCCTAGTGTTGGTATTTTCGCAACCCCTCCTTTCCCAAAGACTCTTCTCCTCAGAGCACTACTGGGGGTGATAACCCTGGAGCAACACTGGAAGACTGTAATGAAGTAGCAGCAATAGGGGCTTACCAAGGAGCTATCTTTAGACAGGCTGCTGCTGTTTCTCCAGACTCTACTGCTACCATCTGCCCCCACAAGTACAAAGTTCAGGCAGTGACAGCATCAGCATGCATGTGACAGTCATACTAAGGGCTGCCCTGTAGTCCTTAACAAAGCCAAGGGACCTTTCTGCATGTGGCTATGGTTCTTCATTTTGACATGACCAACAGCCTTTTGCTCACTAGAATATTACCACAATTCTCAAATTTGACAACCAAAACGCTACCATCCTCGATGGTAAATAAAACATCAATACTGTACATGGATATACGTATGTAAACTAGCAGGGTTTTTATTTTTCTCTAAAGCAGTATTACAGAGCAGTTTTATCCAACCTGCTGCTGCACAGCATATATAATTTCAGCAGGTATAATTTCATGGATCACAGGATAGAATTGCAGTGTAATGTAGTAAGAGCATTAGTCCACCATGGAAGAAAAAAGCCAACAGTCAAAGCAAAAGACAGATTTCCTTTCACGATTCCACCCATTTTAAGTCTCCAAGTTCTCTGTCTGAGAAAGCAGGAAAGGAGCCATGGGTGGAACTGTGGAGAGGACCTTTACAAGTAGGTTTTGCTCTATTAAACACATTGATGACACATTTCTCAAGCATATAATGAGCGCATGTTGGAGAGATTCTTATCTTCCTGAAAGGTTAATAACCTTAGCATGCTATCACTTGTCAAACACAAACAATCCCAGGCTCTAGAGCACAGGCAGTGAAGAAAAGTCTTCCCCAAAAACAGCTATCAATGTAGAGATCACATGAAAATAAAACGCCTGCATTTTGGACCAGGAAAAAGTTGTTGACAGATACTTATAAAAATTTGACTATAGTTAATTTGAAGCAGCAGTAAATAAATGGGGTTAAAATAAAAATCTTGATAATTAAGCTTAAGGCAGCTTACTTTGACATTTTGTTGAAGCTACCTCCTGTGCAAGTATTCATTTCATCTCACTTCAGAGACCTTTGTGGACCTTACACAGACCAACCTCTATCTGTTTTCCAGGATCCACAATCTTTCTTTTGGTGAATACTGACTTCTGAGAATACTTACCCTTAAACCACCATATAATACTGAGTAACATTGAAAGTATTGATTCTAATCCTTCAAGACATTCAAACAAACTATTTTAAGACTGTTTCCAAGAAACCCAGAAGTCAGTCTGTCGCTCACAAATATACCCCCAGTCTTCAAACTGCAACTCAACATTTATTTCTTGATAGTCCTTTATATTCTTCAGGCACCACCAGGAAGAGAGGGGACCTCCCCAGTAGTACGCAAAAGTGTCCCCACTTTAAAAGCAAACTTGTCATTGCATTTGTTTTCATATGAATGAGTCACTGACACAAAAAACTGGTTCCTCTCATTCCCTGTACGCAGTAAGATACTTTCAATTCTCTTAGTTTCAGGTTCTGAATTGCAATCCCTTCATTATATGTGCTATCAGGCATCCCTCTTCTTGTTCTGTTTACATGTACAATAAAACCAAGATATACAATCAGTTGAATTATTGTTCCTGTGTCTGGCATGTCTCATTAGAATCAATATAACAGGCATGCTCTGTGTTAAACACTAGCTTCATATTTTAAGACAGTCAAGTCACCACTTACGCACAGTTTAAATCATTTTATCTTCAAACTTCAGCAACTATTATATATTGTGCTTTCAGTTACCTGTCAGTGAGTAGCTGTGTGACCTGTGAATAAGTCACAACTTATTTACTAACCTTCAGAAGATAAATGAAATGCTGAGTGTCTCTGTTTCTCTGAAATGAGTTTAAGACAGATATATTTCTCATTTGTTACTGAAATTCTATTAGTATCTCCTCTGGGCCTTGGAGAATTCAGTGTAAAACAGGTGTGCTACTGCTTACCCAACACACAGTGAGCTGGAATTGATTTCTGTGAAGTACTTTACTTGGACACTTTTGGAAGTAAAGTGCTATTACAATAGAATGTGACAGGATGTTTCAGGCAAAGTACATGCTGCATTTAAAGCCTAATGTTACCATTACCTTAATGGCTAAATCACAATGTTCGCTGGCAGTAGTGAGTTGTTCAATATGCCTATCCACTTCTGCTACTGATAAACTGCAGCTGCTTTTCTTCCTCCCGCAGACAACATTTTCCAGACCTGTCAGCACTCTCTGCAGTTCTGAATTCAAGTCACTACAGTTATCTAGAAGAAGGCAAAACAAAACAAAAAGTATCTCAATAATTAGTGATTCAGTGAAAAAAAACCCAAACAACTCAGGAAGTGCCTGTTCCAGAACCACAGCACTAATACTGTTCAAGGAACATCCTTGCAATATGCCCATTTTTCCTCACAAAGTGATAGGCTTAAACACCATAACCACATTAACTGAAATTATGAATTACCTCCCATTTGACAAAACCCCCTCCCCTACTTATCTGAAGTATCTGTTCTTTATTCAAAGACATCTTCTTTCTGAAGAACATCACTTTAAGACACCTCATGCTCACATAATACGGATTTTCTTTTTCTTTTTTTTTTTTTTTTTTCCCTAGAAATAGGCCTTTTCAGGGCCTATTACTCTGATTTTATTACCTCTGGAGGTTTTCTCTCTGTAAAGTCAATATTTTTTTCCTGCCTAGTACAACCATTGACACTATGACTTGACATTTTTCAAAGGAATTTTTGTGGCTGTACTTAGGTAGTGCCTGATTTTAAAAAATTGTGGTGTTTAGAGAAATGATCCCCATCTGTATGTTTCATTTTTACAGCTATTTCTTCTTCAAATGCAACTGTGGAATATTCAGGGACCATAACAGCACACCTTGTTGTTTGTTATGTTCCATAGTTCTACAATCATGTTAGCATATACAACACTACTTTGATTATTAAATATGACAGTCACTTCCTTTTCTGTCTTTAGGCAAAGCTCTTCTAGTGTCTTGGGCATTGGCATAGCATCCTCCATTTCTGTGAAAAGCAGTGTTTCTCAGTACCATGCTATCTCGCTTCAAAAAATACTTTTGTTTTTCTTAGCCTTATACCTGGCAACAGACAGCGGCAGTTCCTAAGGCAGGCACATGGTAGCATTCACCTTTGTGCTCTCTCGTCTGTGATAATTATTATTTCTGACATAATACTTCAGAGTTTGCAGCAACTACCAATTGTACAACATGCAAGTGGTACACTATGAGAGAGCAGCACTATGCATTATTAAAAACAATGGCAGGCATCCTTGCTGGAGCATGTTATTTCTATACAACTGCTGCAATCATTTTACCTCATAGCTGTGGCTCTAATAAGGAACTAAAGGAGTGTGGCATTGAACTGTGTCTGAAATTTAACAGATATGAGACACAAGATTATTGTAGACTGCTTTGATATCTCTCTGTCCAACAGAAGACTGAAAGCAGTTGGATGAAGGGCTGAGATGATCAAAAAGTAAAAAATACCCCGTAAATGTGCTGCCACAAAAAACGCCTCAACAGACTAAGGCAGAAACTTCAAACTAGCACTGACCAAAGAGTTTGGAATGATGTTGCAGTACTGTATGAAAAACATGAATGGCCAGTACATACAGAACTTTTTTTCCTGGAAGTCATATTCACTAGCTGCTGACTAGCAGTCACTCATCTGTTGGAATAACGCCAAAAATCCCTCTACAGTAACACTCACTTATGAGCAGCACATACAGTGCAGGATGCTTAATTGTAAAACCCTCTGTTTTGTTTGTTTGAATTTATTTGTTTCCATAGCATCTCCCGTAACAGACATTCTGCCTATTTAAACAAACTTTAAACAAGACCTGGTACACTTCTTGTTTCGACAATAACACTGTCCCAGAAATTAAGGTTTTATAGAATCCTAGTATCTCAGAATTATACAATGGTTTGGGTTGAAAGGAACCTTAAAGCTCACCCAGTTCGAACTTCTTGCCATGGGCAGGGGCACCCTCCACTAGACTAGGCTGCTCCAAATCCCATCTAAGCCAGGCCTTGAACACTGCCAGGGATGGGGCAGCGACAGCTTCTCTGCACAACCTGTGCCAGTGTAAGACCACCCTCACAGGGAACATTTTCTTCCTAATATCTAATCAAAATGTCCCCTCTTTAAGCTGAAAGCCTCTTCCCCTTGTGCTATGACTACATGCCCCTCTAAGAACTGCTCCACACCTCTTGTAGGCTCAGTTTAGATACTGGACGAGAACCCTGTTTCTGCCAGAAAACCAGTACAAACCAATCACAAGCTCTGCACTGGAGAGTATTCACACTTTTAGCTCTTGGTGGTTTACTGCCTGTAGTGAGAGAGCAGTATATCCATGTGCATTAGTGTATCGTGTTATGCTATTTATTAAATCACTGATGCTCATCACATTAGGGCAGCAAGCAAGGTTGTGCACATGGTCATTAGGTCATAATTTTTTATCCTTATATACCTGTATCTAGAAGAATAAAAAAATATATCCATATTTGTGTATATATATATATGTGTGCGCATACACACAAAATAGGATTTATTTTCACAGGAATACAGGAACAAAACCCAGAAAGGACAGAATCTATAGAAGGACTGCATGAGAAAAGAATCAAAATATGGAAAAAATGCAAGAATCCCTTCAGTTAACATTCTTATTTTCTCCATTGCTCTTTTTCATTTAATTGCCGTGTTTCCCACTGTTTGAAGAAACTCAGATGCATAACTTGCTGTTATTGCGCACAAGCCCTGCCTCAGCTCCACACCATTAAGAATAAAATTGAAGCCCTAACCCCAAAATAAATGCTGAAAAGTGTATTAGGATTTTTTTAGCAAAAAAAAAAGGGGGAAAGAATAAAAGTCCTAATGTTAGAATCTATTCAAGTAGAAAATAGTATGTATCAACTTCTGAAAGTAAAAACTTTGATTTTCGAAGAATACAGAAACCTGTACTAAAATATCCTGACTCCATACAATATTTTATAAAGTGTATTTTCAATTAGAGATGTACACAACTACGGCAATATGACATTGCTGGAATCACAGAAATATGGTGGGATGGCTCCTGTGACTGGAGTACTAGAATGGAAGGTTACAGACTCTTTAGGAGAGATAGGCCAGACAGAAGTGGAAGGAGTATAGCTATGCCAGTGATAGGCTGGAAAGTGTGGAACTCTGCCTGGGACAGGTGATGAGTCAACAGAGAGCTTGTGGGTGAGGGTCAAAGGGAGAACTGCGATGGGGGACATTACTGTGGGGATCTGCTACAGGCTGTCTGATCAGGAGGACTGTGTGGATGAAGACAGATATACTCACAGGCCCTTGTCCTCGTGGGGGAAGTATACAGGGCCACTGGTCATGAAGCTAGAGACCAGGTCTTGCCTTTATAAATATAAAACTCCAGAGCTGGCGTTTAAGAAATTGTTCAGAAAACGTCTTTTAGATGGTTGCTTACAATATCAGCATGTTTTCTTCATTATTAAATTCCATCTGAGGGCAATGAATACTATGCCCACAAGTTGGCCTGCTCTGGAGTCCACACTTCTAAAAGGCACCATACTGGAAAAAGCAGCAAGAAGTTCTCAATAATAAAGTGCACTGCTCAAACATGTGGAAACTTTAATACAGTTTCTTATGTATGGAAGCAAATATTGCATTATAACCATCAAAGCCTCATGTGGAGTTAAGAGTTTATTATTTAAGCATCACAAGTTCCGCAACAGGGCTTAAGAGTACTATTTCAGCGATCTCCTAGAACACTGCTCAGGTACATTATCACCCACAGAAGTTGCCAGACATTCAGCTAATTTACCCAGGGAAGAAAATGAAGACAATTTGACTTTAAATATAAATTAAAAGAAATACTATTCTGAATAGAATTCAGTAAATCAGTCACAGTGAGGATTACATGAGACTTTTCCTAGTCTACAGCTGTAAGGGTGGTGAGGCACCGGAACGGGTTGCCCAAGGAAGTTGTGAATGCTCCATCCCTGGTGGCGTTCAAGGCCAGGTTGGAAAGAGCCTTGGGTGACATGGTATACTGTGAGGTGTCCCTGCCCATGGCAGGGGGACTGGAACTAGATGATCTTAAGGTCCTTTCCAACCCTAACTATTCCATGATTCTATGATTCTATGAAAACACTATCATATTGAAGGCCTAGTATCTGCTCATGCTTACATTGCAAGCTTTATGGAGCAATTATTCCATACTTGGAGGTTCTTCAAATGATCAGTAATTGTGCTTAGATGACAAAACAGATGATATTCTAAAAGAAAGATGCTTGCCTTCTCAGTTCTTAACCAGAAAAAGATCAGTTACAGACTGTCTGGAGATACTCTCTCCTTGCACTGCATCTGAATAGCTTGGGTAAGATTTATCCTTGTCTAAATCCACTTCAGTAAGCTATCCCAATTCCATACTTCAAAAAGGCTGTCAAATTTCAAAAAGTGCAGGTATCCTTCATAATTAGGCTGCAAAAAACCTGGACATGCTCCTCCCCCCCTCCCCCCCCAACTTTCATTCTGGCTGTAATTGTTTTCTACAGTTAGACTACTTTACAGGCACCATGGTATGTGAATTGCTTTTTCCCCCAACACTCTTCTTTCCCAAAAGTCATGAGCTTTGCGGAACAATCATTCCATTTTAGACTCCATAGCTATTCCATATTAAGGCCCAGAGATTATTTCACATGTGAGATCATAGTCATGGAAAAGTTCAGCATTTTTGTGATTAACACAGCCTGGATTAATTTATATCCTTGCAAAAGACTTTCAAAAGCTATGCCACCTTTCTGCTGTGAGAAGGCATCATGTCTACTAAGAAGTGTAACTCACCTACGTCTGCAGTGACCACAGTGGACTGATTCTCTGGTACTGAAACAGAATTCTGGTCCATGCTGCATGAATCTTCATTAACCTCATGCTGGCTTTGGCTGAGCTCTGACCGCAACTCTGAATACTCATCTTCCTCCCTGCGAGGGACAGCAAAGGCAGAAATAAATCCTCTGAAGAAATACCATGACCCTTATTTCATACCTGTAATATGAAATATTGTATGCTGAGCCGCACAAGTCAAAGTATTTTGTCCAGCTGGCAGAGGTGGTTTTACACCCTTTACTGCAACTGTGCTATGCGCATAACGATCACCTGCAGCAGCCAGCACCTTGCTTCCATTTCTTTATTCCCAAGTTCATTATTACTCCAGACCACTGTCCAAGGCACCAATGAGCAGAACTGAGTGCAAGCAAGGATGTGTGCAAGGATATATAGTGCTCCACAATAAATCCTGAAATGGCAATTCTTAATCAGTGTCGATCCCAAATTGGATTAGCAATAACTGATTTTGGTCTCTTTTCTCAGTTCAGACATGCCATCAGCTGTGTGCAAAGCAAGTGTGCGCATGCACAAACCTTAATGTATGTATCAAAATGCTTCTGGGGACACAAAAATTTTTCCTTTTCTCAAAAGGAAGAGAATGGATAAATGTGTACAATGCTGAACTGCTGGAGTAAGTGGAAAATAAAAAGCCTCAGATGCCTAGGTTTTAATTCATTTGTCAAGCTTGTTCTACTAAAATAATTGAGGACACAGGATACTTTAGCTGAAGCTAATAAGATTAAAAATTTAGGACTTTCCCCTCTTGTCACCACACAAAGAGTTCAAAGAACTAGGAAAGAAGATAAGTAAATGACTAATAGCTTTGCCTGAAAACACTTGCAAACATTTTTTTTCTTTTGAGCTATTTGCTGATTCAACTCAAGATTTTTTAAATTAATTTTATTGTTTTTACTTTTACAGTGACTGTTTTGAATTTCAAGTGCTCATTTTAAACATAAGAACATCAGGTTATTCCAGTTCAAAGTCCCTCTGTTAAGAAAACAGCCTCCATTTTGTTAAAATTAAACAAATGCAGAGATTTGTTTTGCTGCAGATTCAGCAGAAAAGTGTGAGAATGAAACTCTCTGTATTTGGAAACAATAAGAAACAGCAAAGAGCTATCGGGGGATCTGCATCTGGGAGGGGCACCTGTAATGTTTAGCCTGCTGTGTGAATGCTACATGGTGATGAGTGTTTCTTACAGAAGGATTTGAGACTTGTCTAGGCAATACAGCAGAGAAGATGGCTCATAAATACAGAGAACAACAACAGAAGTCAAGTCTGATTTCAAAGTAGCAGAGGTGACAATTTTTGAGACAGGTCAACTCAAAAAAGGAGTTCAGTCTGCTTGCCAAGCAGGGTTTCCCAAGGTCCTTTCTACAGGAACTATTATGCTCTTCTACCCCTTACATTCACTTCAGTGCAAAGGAAGTCTGACTTTATTACAAGCACTTAGTGACTATTATTAAACAAAAATGCAGGTCAGTTGGTTAAAATAGAGATTTGGATAAAAAATAAGTCTTTATAGTATCATGAAGTACACATTTAAGAGAGTGTGAGAACTAAATAATGAATAGCAAGACTTAAAACAGTGTAATGAAGACAGATAAATGCAGCTTTGTGTTCCATGAACTCGTCTATTATTAGCCACAGCACGAGACAGGAGTAATTAGCTTTAGACAAAAACAATTGCCAAACACCCTTAGCAGCTGCATATTTTTGACTGAAGGTAAATAATCTTTCCTTATATGAAACAACTAGTTCTACATTTTTAAAACCTAAATTACCTCTACAAATGTGCAAGAGGCTGTACTGATCACAAAACAATGCTACACCCAATAATAATGTCTTACCATTCTTCTTCCGGCTACCATGCATAGATTTTCTGGTTTAGGCCCAACACAGGTTTGTCTAGCTAACACTAGTGCTGTTTTTTCCTGTTTAAGCATCCTCAGTGTCATGGGGCAGTTGAAAAGTATGTCACATAGCAGGACTCACACCTTTCCCAGTGGCTCAAGCCAGAAATCAGTCTCTGAATGAGCTAATGGTTCTAAGACCTGACCAGAAAGATCAGAAATCCATTTCTGGTAAAGGAACAGCAAGGTCAATCAGTTTCTCCATCACCAGTCTCATGGGAGAGAAGCCTAAAAACACATGGGAGAATCTGAGGGGACCAGTGAGTCTCAAATACAAATTTTGCCTTTAAAACTGAAGTTGTCAGTAACAAAAGATATTGTTGGTGACTCCCCTTTCCCCAGAACAGAAGAGGCCTTCAGCAGCACTGGAAATACAAGGCACTGAACAGCTGATGATGACTAACCACTGAACTCATGCCACAGCACCCAGGTGGTGGATGTATTACAACCTCCTGGTTGTTGTCATCATCTAGGGCCTGGCTGAAGAAAGGAGGTATGTTTGTTCTCCTATGTGCCCTGATGGTTCACAGTTATTGGAATGTCATTGTGAGTTGGAGGCAACTGAGATCAGGCCAAGCTGTTCTCAACACAGGGCAGCATGGGAACAATGCCGGAGCAAAAGGGTGTATTTTGTGGGAACATCTGCGGTTACCTGCTTTCCTCATATCTGGGTGCAACCAATGATCACAATTGCTGTACCGACACTGAGTAAAACTTGACTGAGTACTCAGCAAAATGGCACACTTTCAGCATCCTTTCCCACCACTGATGAGTTCTGCCAGGACAGTGGCAAGGCAGGCATTCTCTTCACAGTGCAAAGAATGCACAGTTTCACATCAGGTGCCAGCAACAATTTAACAATCATTTTACTTGGACAAGTGTTTCTAAAGCATTCTAAAACCATCAGATTGAGAATACTACAGGTATTGAGAGAGAGTCAACCCAGAGATTGACTGCTCCCTTTGTATAATATACTCGAGGTCCCTCTTAACTAGCTCATAGAATCACTAGTTCATAGAATTGAAACAGCAGAAGTAGGGGTAACACTGCCCCCAACTTCCATTTGACAGGCTAACAAGAACCCCAAGCTAGCACCACTCAGTGAAAGCTATTCACTTGAAAGCAGGCAAAATGTGCACACACTCCTCAGAGGCCCTTCTGCACAGCAGTATTGCAGAGTTTGATGAAAGCTTGTGAACTGAGTCTTACAATGAACTTACAATACTAGCTACCTCGTCCCACTTTCTCCCTAGTAATTAAGACAAGAACACTGAGACAGTCACACAACTGTAATTTTCCAAGAAAAAATAGAGAAAAGGTAACTAGACATAGACTGCTCAAATGAAAAAAGCATCCTCATCCTAATAGAGCACTAAAGGTGTCTTTTTGCTCCCAAACTGCTACTGTATTGAGGTGGTAACAGGTAAATTCTGCACTGTCACATGTGAAGAACTGGGCAAGCAAGAGGCTCTTCTTGAACAGTGTGAGTATAGGGAGTATCAAGTCAAACACAGCTGTATTTCAGCTTTCTATTTTTGTGAGGTTGTGCTTCCAAACCAGCTGGGCTGTCCAGAGCAGCAGCTGAGAGATGAGACAACTGGAGATGAATGTTGGCTTGCTCCCACAACCATGGTGACCTCATTTTCCTTAGGGAATGCAGGAAAAACACAATGTGAGAGCAGCAGCTAACTTCATGTAGGCACACACATGGAACTTGTTGTACCCAAGAAAATCCTGGAAACTTCTAAAACCTTCCTGTAAGATTACTAAAATCAGCGTATCACATATAACCTGGGTAGAGGCATCAACATGTGACTTAAGCTCTTTTTAGAGCTGGTATTACAAACCACAAAAGCAAAAGCCCTGACAAGTGTAAGGACAAAAAAAAAAAAAATAATAAATTACCCAAACAAAACAAAACTATCAAAACAAAAAAGAGAAAAATTCTTGGAATTAAGAACATTAATGAGCTTATCTAGCCTGCAAGAATCCTCAAATTGCCGCAATACCTTATTCAGACTTACACACCCTTTTTGCTTACTTTCTGCCCCACTTTCCCAGGGTACTACTCACATTCAAAGAGCTACAGATTTAAAGATAATATGGCTTAAAGAGGGCAGTCAAATATCCTCCATGAATCTCTGTTCTCTTCTGATTGTTTCCAGAATATTTTTGGGTTTTGAAAGGAACCATGTCACAAAGCAGCAGAGCATCAAGCTATGTTAGGTTTTTTTTTTACAACCTTAAAGCAACACATGATAATCTGTGTCAGCACTAGGGAAACATTAATCTGCTATGCAATTAATGTAAACACAAGAAAACTGTTTCCAGAAAAACAGCCTAAACTTTGTGACAACACAAGGAAAACCTCCATACAGCATTACTTGCAGGTAGCCAACAATTAACTCAGATCTACAATCTCCCCTGTGTTCTGGTTCAGAGGAAAGTATAAACTCTGAGGCCACAGCAGGGCTGTGTTCTCAAACCCCTTTTTCCCAGGACTGTTTTGTTCCAGCACTTGGGCTCACAGTCTGCATGGCTCCACCACGGCCAAGGGTGGAGGCGTTGTGAGTCACACCTATCCCAGGAGGGACAGCAGTTACACCACCCTTGCTGCTTTGGGATGCAGAAGCTTCTCAGGGGTGATGCAAGGAGACCCCAGATTGGATTTACAGACAGACAGAAGCAGAAAGTATCAGTTCTCCTTCTTTCAGTTGTCTTTACAAACGCTATGGAATCCCTCCAATTCTACCTTTGATTGCCATTTTTCAGCAGCAATATTACTTCTCTATTCCCCAGACACCAAATTATTTGCCTGCCGAAGAAAACAAACTATTCCAACCATTAAAGGAACTAAGAAAATCCATTAACTTAACAAACATCTTGTTCTTACTAATAAAACCAGAACAAATGAAAACAGAGCTTCTCTGAGCAAAATGAGTTCTCATATGATAGGACCAAAGAGGGGATGCATGCCAGGGGTGTGGGAACTGCTCCAGCAGTATTGTTCTGATGCCTTCAAAAGCATGCAACCCCCAAAGGGGCAGCCAAACTGCACTTCTCATGAGAAGCAGTATACATTTCCTACCAAGCTCAGTTCTTATACCTCACTTTCCGGTGCACGCCGCTGCTGTCATGTTTAAGACATAATTAAACATTCATAGTATGCACCCAATTCCAATATTTTGTAATTGAACCACTTGGCATTTAGCTTGCCACAGGGTCTTGAAACAAACCATTTTTATAGATTCTATGTAGTATTTTTCTTACATGTCATGAAGTTATTTTGCTCTTCTGGGGAAAAAAAAAACCAACCCATGCAACTTCTCTGATTTTGTTTTTCAACTAGTCTTTTCAATTGGTGGAGCTTTACCAGAGAGGAGAGGAAGATAGCCAGCCAGTATCATGCAAAAGAAAGGTAATTCAAAACAAGACAAAAGGGAAGTTTGTCTGCGGAGGTATTAAGCATGAACGTATAAGGGAGTTACAGAGATTTTTTTCAGTGAAGTTTAGAAAATACCTGAAAAATCTCACCATGATCATCACTAGTTACGATCATCTCAGAGTTGGCAGTATTTATCTTCTTAATTAACATAACGTGATTCTATTCCTGTTTTTACAGTGGTATATACATGTGACAAACCCCTTTTTTTTTGCATATAAATATTTTCATGGAAGGCTAAGCAAGTAGTTGTAACAGCACGGCCTTGTGCAAGTAGAAATGTTCACAAGGACGAGCAAATGAAGCAGTTATAAAAAACCTTTCAGCTAACAGGCATGGAAAACTGAAAATCTGCTACTTGGTTAGAGCACCACATCAATATTACTTACATAGGAGTCAAATCTAATTGACTTTATCTAGAAAATCCAGAGTCTAGTAGTTTTATTGCTAAAAGCTCCTTCCTCATTCTAGTCCAGCTTCCTCTATGTGAGAGTAACACCTAAAAGCAAGTGAGGACAACTGCTTTCCTGCAGTCAAATGTGACAGCTATTTTAACACAATAACAAGTACTGACCTAGTGTAATACCCCAAGTTTTGCTGCTCCAAAGATGAGCAACAGTGTGATTTGTACCATTGCACTTTGTCACAAATACAAGTAGATGCAAAACCTACTGAAAGCCATTGGAGCCATATTTTTCATTATATGTTAAAAACAGGTGATCTATAGCATGCCACTGTGCGATAATTGAATTTACATTTAAAATGGAGCATTGTCCACACATAAGGGAAAACAGACTTTCAGGGCCTCTCGGGGCAAGATGCAGTCACACCTGGTATGCCAGGAATGTGCACTTCACAGCGGTTCCCGTAATAGGCAGAGGGTAGAGTGAGGTGGAGATCTCGCGGTTATGCTTTGTCCTAACTTCAGCAAAAAGATGGGAACTAGGTGGTGTAAGAAACTGATAAGCTGCATACTTGCTACCCTGAGCCAGTAGCCTGTCATTTCTTGACAGAATGCTGTCCTCTGTGTGAACTTTGCTTCATTATAATGTCATTATAATGCATTTACATGCTAAAATACACTCCCATCTGCAATGCAACCCCCCTCCAAAATGAGACCACCCCTCTCTGAGCATGTGCTCTGAATTTTTGGTGTCATATACCTTTAAATAGAAGCGAGAAAGATTTGCACCAGTAATAATAAAGGTATGTATGACTAGAGTCACTCAAGCTCCACCTTGAAGGTGAAAATAATATAAAATAACCCAAAAGAGATTGGGATATTGGGGAAGATACCATCATGGACGAGTCAAGGAAGATAACATCAACAGACTCCTGGGACTGGTCGATGGGCTGGACCTCTCTTCCCCCCCCATAGGGACACCTGTGGGTAAGACTTGTACTGTATCCAGTGCTTTCCTAGGAAAACTTAGAATCTCTGTACTGTTACCTGTATATTTTAAAGCCAGCCTGTGTTAACTTTATCAGGCTCTTGTATTCATGTAACCATTATTCTCACGTTCTTTGCAGACATTATTTTTCACCATTAATCCATAAGGACCTGTACCTGTTGCATCAATAAACTGCACTGTTTTGGTAACCAATTGTAATTTTCTCACTGGACACAACCCCATCTCTCAGTGTGGCCATGAGAATTCAGGAGAAAGATTGATCATGCAGTGCGGTACACTATTGGTGAATCCGGATCAGTAAGGTTTGAAATAACGAACGAAGCTGGACAGATAGTTGCAGCTGCCTGAACTGGGCAGTGTGGTGTGCTATCAGTGAATCCAGATCAGTAAGTTTCAAAATAGCGAACGCGGCCAGACTGGTAGCTGCATATTCAAGCCACTTCCTGTCCTTCCTCTAATAAAGTGGGGGTTCATTTTTCCCCCACTTTCAACACAACACCCTTCCTCTAAAAGATGACAGACTTATTTAAAATCACATGTCACTGAACCGTTTTATGATTTCATTATCCTTTCTGTTTTTCCAAGGTTTAACATAGTCGTGCAGGCTTGAAATTACTTTGCCAGTGTAGGGTCACTTCCAACATTAATGATCATCAATGCTACAATAAAAACTATAAAAAGAATTCAAAACAAAGACACTGGAAATAGCACTATCATTCATTTTCATCAAGTAACGAAATGGTAGTGAAGGAAATGTGAACAGTAAGATGTATTTCTAGAAAACAGCCTTATTTGAGTACTATCATAATAACACATTCAGTAAGAGCTGCTGATAAATGCAGGTTTTCATGTGCCAACCACATGTGGGAGGATATGCAAGAGAAAGACTGCGACTATATAAAATGCAATGGCTAACAGCCGTTCAGGCATTGCAGTGCCAGGAGAGTCACCTTCGACAGACACTGGCATTGTAGACAGGCTTTGCCCTTTTGGACTCCAGACTGTCCAGTTGGTATGCTCCATAAGGAATAAATCACATTTTGGAAACTAGCTGCAGACAATAATAAGACTGAATTAAAAAATGAAGTTTTATCACAGCTGATGCAATGTTCAATAATAACTGATCAAAGTCAAGGTTCATTATTAAAGGCTTCATATAAGATCCCATCAGGAATTACTGTATTTCATGTTTTGTGCAGCTGATGGCATTTCAGCAGCTAAGCTTCAGAGGGTTGCCATTAATAGATGATGTCAAGCATAGAGAATGTTCAGTGGTTGCTAGTTTCTTATACCTGTCAAACACTTGCCCAGGCAGCCCATTACAAAGATTATGGGATTTTCTCAAGTTCTATAAGCAGTTCAGGACAAAAGTATGTGTTTGTTTAACAAGCCCTGACCACCAATATATCTTAGCAAAAATCTAAATGAAACAACAGAAAAGTAATTTTATTATGGGGCTTGTGATTTAGAGGGTTTTTTTCTTCTCAAAGTAAACTAAATAGAAAGCAATAATTCAGGAGTTATGTTTGAACATTGATTTTGTCAGATAAAACATGAAAAGACATGCTTGGTTTTGTATTAGGTACTTTATCTGCAGTTCGCCTGCATGTTTGACCTTCTCGGTATACACAAATATTTCTCTGAGCAATCTGGTTTCAGACATAAACAAAAACTTTAGGTAGGGCAGACAAATGTTTCCTTGGCAAATGGTGTTATCCATACACATAAAATTATGTTTATGTATGTGTGTTTTCACTAACTGTAAATAATCCCACACTGTTTCCTGGTCATTTGATTAGGCTATTGTAATGTTTCTAATACCACAAATAATGTAAAGTATATATTGTCTAGGTTATAGTAATTTTCCTTTGGTTGAGCTAATATTAAAGTTATTTACATAATGTCATGTGAGGTTTCTTTATTTTCATTTTCAGTCAAACACTGCAAACTTTCCTGAAATACTTAACAAAGGTTTTTAATACAGAGGAAGGCACAATCACTTATTCCACTTATTGAAAAATTTCACATGAAAGGTGAAATTCACACTGTAAAGGACAAACCTTTAAAGGTAAAGTTCAAAATGAACTCAGTAGGGAGAAAAATATTGCATTCTAAGAGCCGTTATTTTTTAATTTTCCTATTGCAAAAAAGAAATATTGGATGCAGAAATAGCAAATGTATGATAGCAATGTAAATATGTAAAAGCATTCTGTCTTCAAATGTAGCGTCTGCGCTATTTGTATGTGGATTGTTTCAGAGCAATGTTCATTTAGAGAAAATGTTATAACTGGATAAAAAACCTACCTAATTTTATCAATAATATACAAATAATATAGCTAAAGGTACTAAGATATGTGTACTGCTAAATGTCTATTTAGCTTCCAAACAAGAATCCTTCTCTCTCTTATAGTTAAATATATTTACAAGCATCATTTAGTAAAACATTCCAGAAACACAGTGTCTAAGAAAGCATAGCTCCCCAAAATAAGAAGTTTTAAACATAGGTTTCCTGATAAAACAAAAAGTCACATTACAATCATGAAATACTATAAAGAAGCAGATAGTTCTTTGATATGGTAGAATAGCCTGAATAAAGTCACTTAACCAAAATTCACAAGTTGAGTAGAAACACAAAATCAATATCACCAACTGTGTGTTGATCTGATAAAAGTAATTAAACTATGGACTGTTCTTTTAATTTCCAAGAGCTTTGCCATGTTTAGATAACAGCATGTCCCTTTGTTCAAAAGAAAATTAAATGACACAACTTTCCGATGACACCACTCTGGATTTCACAGCTTCTTCACAAAGAAGCTATTGCATTCTACAGAAGATAACCTTCAGTATTCTTAGATGCTGAAAATGCCTGCACTGTAGGTCAAACAAGTGTTTGTCCAGGAGGCGTCAGAGTTATTAGGGCAGAATGGGAGGTGACTCTGTTTCAACCAGCTTACACTTTGATATGATGTGAAGGGTGAGATTGCATCCTGACAACACCATTAAGAAATATCTTTCACAAAACCATGGAGAATAGAACTTATCCTGGAATAATTCCAGTAGAAAATGCAAAAACAAAAACAAGTTTTTGAAGCCTCTTCATGGAACTCCAAGACTGTTTTCAGCTTTAATAAAAAAATCCAAACTAGCATTTCAACGCTTTTAAATGTACTGATCCAAAGCTCTGGACAGAATGGGCTCATGTAAGATACAGAACCTGTGAGAAAGAAAACACTATGTGACAGCAGCTGTACAGTACTTTGTCCACAGAAGTTAATAAATCATGGAGAAGCAGAAAAAAACCCTAAAGCTGTCTCAGGCAATATCAACCAGCAATGCAGCTACTACTTTTGCAGTAACAGGATAAACTATCACCAGACTACAAAACAACAAATATGATCCAGGTCACTAAACAAAAATATTAAATGAAGATACACTCTGCAGTAATGAAGAACTTTCCAAGCTTTTAATATACCAGCTTTGCACATCTTCTATGTTTTCTATCAAACTATCTGATCCAAATGGTTAACTTACAGTCTTATTAAAGAATTCTCTGATTGTTAAGTAGAGAACACAATACATATAACCATAGAGTCATAGAATAGTTATGGTTGGAAAGGACCTTAAGATTATCTAGCTCCAAACCCGCTGCCATGGGCAGGGACACCTCCCACTAAACCATGCCACCCAAGGCTCTGTCCAACCTGGCCTTGAACACCGTCAGTAATGGAGCATTCACAGCTTCTCTGGGCAGCCCATTCCAGTGCCTCACCACCCTAACAGTAAGGAATTTCTTCCTCATATCCAATCTAAACTTCCCCTGTTCAAGACTGAACCCGTGTATACTTGAATAACATCTCACAAAAAACTTCATCAAAAAAAAGAAAAAGGTAATTTTCTGGTGTTTAATACCAAAAATTCTAGCAATTAGTGACTACAGTTCTAAGTTCATTGAAGTTATGCATATGGATATATCTCTATATAGATATCTATATATGTATATAGATATATCTATATACATATATCTTTTTATACGTATATAGATATGTAGGTATGTAGATATATATATCTACAGATATAGGTACATAATTAGCTACCTTAGCAAAAAACAATTTAACGTTCTTATAAGTGCTTTCTGCCTTCTTCACCTGTGATGCCAAGATAAAAAAGGTGACTGGTACACACAGATACTCTGATATGTAAAAATAAAACTCAATTAAGTTCCCTATATAACAGGATATAGCTAAAATGAGTATTTCTGCAAAGACCAAATTACAATTATCACTTCAGTCAATTTGTCAGCTAAAGATATTAGAGCTGGCATAGTTATCCAGGATACACTCCGAAAGAATTCAGGAGTTAAATGCATTCAATACTCCACTATTCTTCAAACCGCATGCCAGGTTTTAGAAGATTTAAAAGCAAGGATAGGAAATACTTTTCCACTGGGAAAGAATAATCTTAGCAAATGATAAATCTTGCAGATTTCAGGAAGCTGTACCCCACACATCATCTCTGAGATGTCTCAGACATTGAGTTTATACACAGAAAAAAAAAAAATCCCTTCATAACACTTGTCTTTTTAAATTTCCAAATAACAATATAATGATTTAACAGCACAGAACAGTCCAATGGGCCGAATAACTGTATCTGAGTTTATTTTTTTTACTGCTTGTGGAATCTTGTCAGAATTCAATGAGATAGAGTATTTTAAAGATTTGTGATTTGACATCAAGTAAATACATGTATTATCAACCCCAAAACATTCAGTCCACATCCACAACCCACACTCATAGGTAATGTCATCATCTTAGCAGTTTGCATGACCAGATTTTCTCCTCTTTGAATGATGTCTTATTACTGAATGAAAAGTCTCTTTGACAATGATGAGCTGAGGTGAGTATTCATATGGTAGAGTAGACACTGATACTGACCTGCAACACTTTCAACCACAGAATCACAAAATGCTTGTGCTGGAAAGGGACGGACCTCTTAGAGATCATCTTGTCCAATCCCTCTGCTCAAGCAGAGCCACATAAAGCTAGTTACCCAGGATTGCGTCTATATGGGTTTTTAACAACTTCATGGATGAAAACTCCACAGTTACCCTGGGCAACATGTCCCAGTGTCCAGTCACTCTCACAGTGAAAAAGTGTTTCTTTGTGTTCAGATGGAAGTGCCTATGTTTCAATTTGTGTCCATTACCCCCGAGCTCCCCTGGGCCTTCTCCAGTTCGAGCAGTCCCATCTCTCTCCGCCCTTCCTCATATGTGAGGTACCCCAGCCCCTTAAACATCCTTGAGGCTTTTCACTGGACTCTCTCCAGTATGCCTATGTCTCTGTTGCACTGGGGAGCCTAGCACTGGAAGCCGTGCTCCAAGTGTGCCCTTACCAATCAATAAAGGAGAAGGACCACCTCCCACAACTTCCTAGTGTAGCGAAGTGTACCATTAGTCACCTTTGCAGCCAGGGCACTTTGCTGGCTCATCTTCAGCCTGGTGTTCACCAAGGCCCCCAGGTCCTTTTCTGCCAAGCTTCTTTCCAACCTGGTTTCCCCCAACATATATTGGTGCATGAATTCTACTACACTTATTGAATTGACCCATGCAGGTTAAAAAAAAAAAAAAAAATAAATAAATAAAAAAAAAAATCATTCAGGTGCACTGTTTTATCTAATTTTAGGTCTACAGCAATGGAAGAGTTCAGGCTGAAGCTCAATTACAATGGCCCAACTGCTTGCAAATTAGCAATGTTATCAGTAGAAAAGAATTTTCCTGACCTGTTGATGGTACTGTTCCTGAACAGTCAATATCCTCATGGTTTTTATTACAACAGGTCAAGCAAATTATACTCAGTAAGATAACTAATAAAGTTGAAGGGTAGACACATCTTATATTTGGAGAACCAAATAAATAATTTCTGAGATTATGCCCCTAATATCAAAGATTACTAGTCTATTTACACACTTGTATAAAATACACATGACACTTTAATGACCACCAACTGAAGTATGATCTTTTGTAAACAGAAACAAATCAATTTTTTAGCACACAGCTTTACTTCTATAGCTTCAAACAGGAAGGACCTAGTGAGGACAATTTCTGTCTAAAAGTTGGAATAACCATCTGAATTTCCATCAACTCTTGGGAGGGCTAAAGAAGTTCATCACCTCATGAATGATGGAGTCATGATATTGTGCATCAGAGCAGTATATAATATACAATTAAACTTGGGAAAATTGAAGAGACTATGGTTCAACCTCGAGTTTAACACCATGTCACTGTATTCCACAGGGAAAATTAAATGGCACAACTTTTTGATGATACTACTCTGGATTTCACAGCTTCATCACAAAGAACCTATTTCATTCTACAGAAGATAACTTTCAGTATTCTTAGATACTGAAAATGCCTGCTCTATGGGTCAAACAAGTGTTTATCCAGGAGGAGTCAGAGTCATTAGGGCAGAATGGGAGGTGGCTCTGTTTCAAAGAGCTTACACTTTGATATGATGTGTACGGCAAGACTGCATCCTCACAACACCCTTAAGAGATATTTTATGCTGATCCAAATATCTGTATTAAATGGGATAATGAAAAATGCCCCCTGTTGAAGTCAGAGCTCTAGCTTTCTATTTATTACTTTACCAAGCCCTTGGTATCAATCAATGCAGAGGTGCAGTGACTACAATGCTGATTCCTTTCACAAAGGAAAATCGCACTATTTGCTTCTGAAATGACAAGGAATGTCTAATTCACCAGAATAGATTAACTTGTATGTTTACTTAATGAATCTTATCAGAGTAGGTTTCTAAAGTCTTTTAATCATCTGTATGACCATCATTTTAATTCATCTGTATGACCATTTACTTGAGGCTTCAGAACAATGCAGAGAGGTGTTCCTTTAGCATTTATTTTGCATGTAAAATCTAATAAACAAGCCTGTGCAGCACAAGTATTACACTGTAATCCATTAAAGCCACTTTGAAGTCAGCTTGCAAAGATAGCTGTTTCATGAAATCATATTGTACATTTTTTATTCTCATCCTATACCATGCTCATTGAGAGAGGACCTTCTCATGTTTAAATAATAAAATGTGACATACATTACTATTAGTATCAAAGTGCATGGAAAGCATCAGATGTTTAAGGCACGTGTGCCCTAATAAGGGCTTTAATTTTTCCCTCAATGGTCAACGTATTTCAGCACTTTAAAAATTCCGTGTACTTGAAAAATCATAAACCACAACAATGTCTTGAACTTCTATCCAAACAAAGATAATATTAGAATTTATATGCACAAAGGCATACACTTGCCACAAGAGAGAATCCAAGTAACTTACCCAGCATCACAAAATTGCAGCAGGTTAAGGACTGCCATCTAATCAAGTTTCAGCCAAGAGCCTTGCTGAATAACGTCTGTGGCTACACAGGTTTTGTGCTTCAGCTTAGGGAGCAAACCCTGACTGAAATCAGTTGGGCTGGAGTTGGTTCAGGACTCACACAGCATGGATAATCAGTGGAGAAGGGGCATAGAACACAGTCAGGTGCTCTATAGAATCCAGGCTAAAAATGTAGCCATGGCCATTATTTCCTCTTATTACTTTGTTTGCCATATTCCCAACATGTCTGCTTGATTCTTCTCTTTGCAGCCCCTTCAAGAGCTCTTCCATATACAAGCTAAAAATGTAATAGATGTTTGAAATAAAAGCAGTTTTTCTTTGTCAAGTTCCTTGGCTCTCTAAAGTACCCTCTATATACAAGACAAGGTGCTGTTCATTCAAAGAAGGGCAGTGAGCACATGGACCAAAGTGACTGGTTTATATTTGGGTTGCACCTGACCAGTATTCCAAGATCACAATGTTTTTTAAGGTACACAACTATCTGTCTTCAGTTGAAACAACTCTGATTTCAACAACACTAATGCAACCCACAAAAACACAGCAGGCACACTATTGATATTTTGTATTTGAAAAATTTTGTGCCATAATTTGGGCAGGGTTATTTCAAATGCTATATAGCTGAAAAAGAAGAACATAGAGCTATATTGGTAAACATTCAACTTTAGAAAACTTTCTCACTGACCTTCATTAGTCTAACATGCTTTTTAATGCATTCATTGACTATTCTGCTTTGATGCACAGTGTGATCACAGTCCTGAAACCCTGATTTGACCAAATATTTCACAAACTCATAAGAGCCTAAGTAAACTAAAAAGTATTTTACAACTGGGACTAGACTTTTTAGTTTCATTGTCTCCATATAGATTTCTATTCTGCCTTTCCTTTTATTTAAAATATAATAAGAGCCATTATATTTGTCATTACTTTGAAAATAATGCCAAAGGCACTGAACATTCTCTTTGAAGAAGGAAGATATGTCTTAAATTATATAACACTGTGGTCTTTCTGTTTAAATTAGCACATAATTTTTTCAAAGATCTAACCCATATTTCAAGTTTAAATAGATTATCATCACTATATTCACAGTCACTGCAAGGAATTTAAGCCACATTAAAAAAAAAAAAAAAAAAAAAAAAAAAAGCTAAAATCTCCTGTTTCTGACAAAGCTGAGAATGCTTTCAAGCTACTTCTCATATTGTGAGTTGAAAATCTGTGCTTTTAACATTTCACAGTTCTTAGAAGTCTAGCCAGTCTACAGAAAATCTGAAAGTTCAGTTCCGGAATTATTAGTTCACAGTTATGCTTCCTGCATTTATTATCTGATACTGAGCTGAATCACACTGACACTGGTTCTTCTGCCTTCAAAACCTGTGACAAAACACCCCTGAGATTTTGACACTGAAAAACTCAACTTTTTTCGGTCCTCTCATCTTTATTTTTTTTTTTTTTTTTTTTTTTTTACATTCAAGGATGTCAAAATCAAACCTGGTCTAAAGGGCATTCTGCTTGCAGCTACATCCTGTAAAATGAAGAAAGCACTTTAACTCCTTATTCTTATGTGATTGCTAATGTTACTTTATAACTTGTAATACCTCCCTATTACACCAGAGAGCAAAAAAGCCTTCTACTGTCAATTACGCTTTTTAGACACTGGCACACATTGCCCAGAGAAGATATGGCTGCCCCATCCCTGGCAGTGCTCAAGGCCAGGTTGGATGGAGATTGGAGTAACCTCGACTAGTGGAAGGTGTCCCTGACTGTGGCAGTGGGTTGGAACTAGATGAGCCTGAAGGTCTCTTCAAACCCAAATAACTTACAATTCTGATTCAAATTGTACTATACTGTGATACTACTCATGAGTAAGTCAAGAAAGAGGCTAGATAACCTTAGAGCATGTCTGATTTTATAGTTATATTGATGAATTAATTTAAGCACTATTTCTGGGTTGTTCCCAGGAAATAATGATTTGATTTTCATGAGTGAGAGAGCCAAGTTGGAGGGAAAACATTTCAGATATTAATGAGAGTTACATCTACATAGTTAACAAGTTATTTCACTGATGGTTCATTTTAATAATAAAAATAAAAAAAAACAGTTTTATTGAATTAATTCTTAGAAGCCTAATTATCCATTCCTGTGACTGTTAAAATTGGTGCTCTTGTCCAACAAAAAGAATGTCAAGCTTTTATCATTTACAATCTCTGTGTAGCTGAACTATCTGATTTCCTGTCTCAGTTTTTGTTTGGTTTCCAAGGTGGATGTTTAAGGTGTTTTAAAACAAAAAGCTGATGGTGGCATAACAATTTAAGTAATAATTTAGATAGCCCATCATCATCCCTAGATACTGTAGTACAGTGGGGACAGATGTCAACTTGTAAGATATATGCCCTGTAAGCATACTGCCTTTTCACATAGTCTTCACAGTAAGACTAAGATTTAGAGGATAAAGTATAAAGTGTACATCTTCATTTCAAAATATGTTTCCTGATGAACTCTATTTGTTTTCAATAATGGATAGCAAGTGTGCTCATAAATCCTGGTCAAAGAATAGGAGTGAGAAATGCTAATTCCTACCAAACGCTAATGAAATGAGCTAGTTCTAACTAGCTGTTGGCTATTACTGTTTTTTGTTACATAAAATAATTTACAAAGATACTCTCCAGTGTGATTCAGAGAAAACTCCAGGAACAAACTCGCCAACAAAGTTTTGAAGTTGATAAGCAGGGATGCTTTATTGCAGTGCCAGGAGACACGGGGGATAGCTTCTCCTAATGTGCGTCACCGTATTGATATACACAAGCTGTCCTTATAGTCCTTATATAGTCACTGGGCATACTTACATGTTCATGAGGCTACGTATGAATTACATCATTTTCCAGAAAGTTTCCCACACATGTACAAAAATCTGGTGGTGGCCTTTGAAGGCTGTTTACTTCTTCCAACAATCTTCGTAACTTCTAGCAGCCTTTGAAGCACCAGCTTAATTAATATTACAGACATAGCAATCATCCTCTCCTGCTTATTAGTTAGTTTAACTGCTCCCTTCCTGGACATCTGCTAGTTCCAGATACTCCCCACTAGATGTTTGCACCAGCTTAATGGGTTCATTAGCACCACAAACATAGCAATCATCCTGTCCTTCTACTTATCAGTTGGTTTAACTGTGCCCATCCTGGACATCTGTTAGTCCCAGATACTCCCCATCCCCAGCACCTGTTTTTCTATCCTGTTTTTCTTACACTTTTTGTACTAAGGTCATAAGGACCTAAAACTATGTCAACTACAAAGGTTTATCTTCATGAACCTCAGTTATTTTCCATTACAAAGCCGTCATTACTTAGAACTGATTACACATATTTACAAAGGTTTATACTCCATTTTGTGTTTTGTTCTTCCTTGTCTCAAGTTGGAGGGGATAACATTCTGAAAAAAACTAAATATAAATGTTACAATTAGCAAATTGTCACTTTCCTCTTCAATCTCTAGCGATATCAGTTCCAAAATTAGTTTGAATACTCTTTCTCACAAAGATTCAGAAACTGTAAAGGTGCACCCTCAAAAAAGTTTTCAACGGGCCTACAGACCATTACAGTCTACAAGAAATCAGAACAATTCATTATTTTATTGTTGAGTTATCTGGAATCCCCAGTTTTATACTGCAAAATATGTTATTCATTCATGATTCCTTTGACAGTCAGTGATTTCATGGGGTTGGATTCTTTCACTAAAATACTTTTCATGACAATTCTCTGCCTAACTGCTGAGAGTACAGGTGATTATGCTAGCTTTTTTCTCACTCAACTTTTCACTCAGCAGGCTTCTTCCAACTGTCTCTCCCTCAGACGACTAGAGCTGCTAGGTCCTACTGCAATAAGTCTAACAAAATTTACTTTTCAATATCCCAATATTAATAAATCAGTCTTACATTACTTCTGTTTTAGGAATCTACACTGAAATTGTCACCACAGATTTTCCAGCATACTACAGCATATATTTTACTACATGTACGCACATAGAAATAATACTGATCTTCTATGCTGCATTTACATGCCCCTCTGTCTAAAATACAAGGTAAAGCAACGCCAGTTTGTTAAAGGGGAATTAAGGCCCTGAAGGATCTAGGCCCTAGACGTTAGGTTCCTTTACTTTCTTTTCAGCGTTACAGCCAGTAATTCTTCTGCATACTAGATCCCATGACACTGAAACCAAGATTTGACTATATAGTACCTGTCATGCAGTTAAAGATTGTTACTATCAGCACACTATGGATAGTATACCCAACTATAGAGAGAGGCACTTTCCTCCTAGACATCTAAATTCAGATAAGTCTTTTCTCACAACAGATAGTAAACCAGAAATATATTGATTCCCTGATTTCTAAGGACATTTCAGGCTTAAACATGGGAGAATCAGATTCATCTTTATTCTGAGGAATCATTTGAAAGCAGACAAGATCCATAAAAGCACAGCAGGACTTCTACAGCAGATATAAGTCAAATGGTTACAGACTTCTTCAGAGTGAAAGGCCATTACCCTTCTCAGTCTCCCTCCCTAAACAGAGAAAATACTTAAATGTATATTTGATTACAGATGAACCTAACTATTGATCAAAAAAAAAAAAGTAGGGAAAAAAAGATCTACTGTTAACATTTTCTTTTTTCGAAGTCACATAAGTAATTTGAAGTGAAAACCAAAGTGTGTAAAGATTGACTCCCGACAGAAGCAAGCAGTTGCTGAGCTAAAATTCTGAGAAATTCATTTTGATGTACAGTGAGTCAGTCCCATTATGAATCTACTTTTAAACTACTTGCTGAAGGTCATGAAAGGAAATCTGATCCAACAAGAAATCAAATCTGTCTTGCTGAAGTTTCAGGCTAGTTGTTGGAATGCTTATTACTTTGTATTTCTGTTAGCTTGAATAAATTTAAAGCACCATTAGGTCTGTATCTGTAATAACATGGTGAATAGTGCTTACTAGACACAAACACATTTCTTTTTATTGCTAAATGTCCTTAACTTCATTATCTCTGTCAGAGTTATGCAGTTATGTGCTCCAAAGAGGCGGTATTTTTATAAATATTATACCAATGGCTGCCTTTGATGTGTTATCAGGAGACCTAACAAAACTAAGGCAGACCTCAACATCTTCCACCTATTGCCTGCTATAGCCTTTACTTCTTAATGTCCTTGTATCTATTTTGGGGCCCAACCTGACAGCTAGCAGCAACAGCCCTCCTGCTGGGAACCTTGCATGAAGGTGTCTCTCATACCCACACACCTGCAGATGCATCCACAGAGGATGCCCTGAGAGCTCTGCAGGGGAGCTCAGTGCAGATCAAGCTGTAGGAGGTGTGTGAGATATAGGCGAAGATTCAAGCCATGGCAAAGCAGCCATGGCTTTTTGCAGAGTTCAAGCAAGAGCCTGCACTGCTTCTTCTCTCCATTGTCCCACTGGTATTCTTTTGCATGGTGGGGGTTTTCCCCCTTGTGTGCTTAGTCCTTCCTTGATTTACTGGGGGTAGGGACCTCTCTCTTTTTTGCATTTTTACAGATTTTTTCTTGAAGGGCTTGGGTACTTCTTTTCCCACTGGCAACATGAAGGTCAGCTTTCTTTTTTATCCCATTAGGGGTCAAGTCCTTGCAGCGGTTTCAGTCACCAAGCACTGGAGGAGATAGGGTTTAGGCCAATGACACCTTCTCACTTGTGATTGTAGAAGTGTCTTGGGTAGCATCTTATGCTTTAGCCACTCTTTCTTCACCCCTGCTCTGTCTACAGCAGAGACTGTAAAAGACTCTATACAAAGTCTGTAGAAGAAGACTCTTGCACCAATGCAGAGGTGATCTGTATCTTGTCCTATTTTTGCCATTGAGGGTATATCCCTCAGGTTTCCCTGGAGGCACAGATACTGCTTCCACTGTTCCTCATTGCCCAGAGGATGAGGAATTCATTTTCTGTCAGTCTTCTCAGATATGCCCTTGTTAGCCCACCTTAATCTGGGATGCCTTACTGTTGCAGACATTGGGTGCTGTCCCCTTCGCAGCAGTGCTAGTGGTACTGGAGTTCACAAAGTTGGGTGGTTTTATTCCACTGAGGTGGCCACAGCTCCTCAGATGGCACATTTGTTACTGCAGCGTGTGTCTCTGTCCTGAGACACACGCTGCAGTCATTTTTCTCCTGCTTAGTAGTGGCTGCAGTGCTGTGGTTTTGACTCTCATCCTGAGAACAATGCTGATAACACTGATGTTTTTAGTTGTTGCTATGTAATCTGACCAAGGACTTCCTGAGCCTCATGGTCTTCCAGGGAGGAGGGGAAGCCAGAAGGAAGCAGAGACAGGACACCTGACTCAAAATAACCAAAGAGGTATTTCATACCATAGCACATCATGCCCACTATATAAACTGAGGGGAGTTACCTGGAAAGGTTAGATCACTGCTTGGTTGGGCTGGGGATCAGGTGGCAGGTGGTGAGCAGTGG
>JANRGW010040815.1:0-34337 GCA_024733675.1 Psilopsiagon aymara
TTTTTGTTGGAAGGGACCTTAAAGCTCATCCAGTTCCAACTCCCGCCACGGGCAGGGACAGCTTCCACTAGAGCAGGTTGCTCCAAGCCCCTGTGTCCAACCTGGCCTTGAACACTGCCAGGGATGGGGCAGCCACTGCTTATCTGGGCAATCTATGCCAGTGTCTCAACACCTCTTCCCTTGCTGTCTGTTGTTCTAGCTGGGGAGCAACTGTGTGTCTATCCATGCCAGGGCCAGGGGACTGTGTTTGCTGTTCAGACAGCGGTTCTCATTAACCTCTGCCCTTGCAGAGAAGCATTTGTAAAATGAAAACTGTGCAAGCAGCAAGGTGAAGGAGAGAAGAGCTGCCACCATATCTTCATGCTGGGGTCAGGGAAGCTAAAACATGAGATAATCTAGATTATTTCTATCCAGAATGTGGCACTAAATGGCCTACTTCCAGCAGTTATCCCTGAACCATGTGGAAACCCGGCAGCCCACCCAGAGGCTGCTGCCACTGACAGGCACGGACCTGTCCTGGCAGAGCCTCTTGCTCACACAGCAGCTGCTGGCTGTGCCATGTGGCCCTTCCTCAGCTTCTCACCAGAACCTGGGAAGCAGTGAGTGGGAAGGTCAGTCAAAGTCTAGACCAGCTCAAGGTGAGCATGGAGCCTACTCCAAAAGAGCCCAGGCTTTCAAGCACAGTTGTCCTGGGGTCCACTATAGAGGCCACTCTCTGCTTGCATTGGCAGGATTGGGTGTTGACCCCAACCCTGTCCCTGTTGCTGTGCTCACTGGCTGTCCTTCAGCAACATTGCAGTCTCAGCTCAGTGACATTGAGAAACCTCCTGCATTTTGGGGGCTTTTGGTGCTAAAAAGGAATTGGAAATGAGCCAGGCTATCTCACCTGTGGGGTAGTGTGCCTTCCGGAGCTGGGCATCAAGCAGTGTGCTGGCATTCAACACCAAAACTGCCCGGCAAGGCTGAAATACAGGCAAGGGAAAGGTCTGCTTTGCCCCTGGTGTCCTTCCCAAGGCAGGCTTGGCTCTTTCATGAGGGAATCTTTAAAGGCCATGGAGCAAACGGGGATAGGCCATATTGCAGCAGGAGGCCATTGGCACCACAGCAGAAGTGGCACTTGAAACGTCTGTTTCTAGAGATTTTGGTAACATTCTTCTGTTCTGAATGGGAGCTCTCGAGGATCTTGGCACGTGTCTGGGAGTTGTCAAAGAGCTTCTGTCCCACATATGTTCTTGCAGCATTGAGGAACTTAACTGACACTTCTCACGTGGTCTCTCATCCTCTCCCCAGGGCAAAGGATGTGCAGTAGAGTGTGTTGTAGGCTTCTGACATCCAGCTTACTTTGAATATTGGTGGTACTGTGAAAGGCAAGACACAGGGGTGTTTCTTGCACTTGAAGTAAATGAGGGTGAGATTTGTGACTGTTTTAGCTTGTGTCCCATCAGAGTGACTGTGGTGCTGACTGTGATAGACATCAGGGGTGCTGCAGATGTGCCTCTAGGGGAAATCTAGAGAGTGAGATAGACACCAAAGAGACCTGGGGGAGACCTCTGCAAAGTGAAGAGCAGATGTGTGTGGGCTCCATGGTGCTGGGAAGCCCCCTGAGTGTTCTGCTTTGTCAGTGTCCTAAAATGCCGAAGTCTTCATGGTCAGGGTGGCAGTAGTTTGGTCAGATGGTGACAAATGCTGAACAAATGAAAGCAGGGACAGAGCTGCCAGCCACGGTGATGAGAAGTGTAGGAGACTAGGCTGGAGCTGACACCAAGGGGGTCAAGATGGACTTAATCCACCCATTTGCCATATAGCATCCTTTCCTGATATGCAGGGGGTGTTTTAACTTGCCTCTCTTACTATGAATGTAATGCTACTACCTAGCATGAAGTTCAATTTCAGACTGTTCTGACCTTTATTCCTGTGGCCTTTACACGTTATAAACCTGTATCCTCTGACCTGTCTAGACTAGCCCCACTCTTCCAGGTTTTGTCCAAGGATTTTTGGTGGTCTTGCTGATCTCCTGTGGCCTCTCCTAGTTGGTCCAAATGTTTTGGGGAGAAGAACAGTATAATTACTTGATGTGCCTTTATGAGCTGAGAGGAGAGCAAAGTAATTCACGTGTCTTTATAAACTGGCTGTTCGTGCATCCTACTGGATTCTCCTTTTTTTGGTGGCAGTGATGTGCTGGCTCACACTGAACTTCTACCCCCTTGCAGTCCTTATGATCCTTCCAGCAGAAATGCTGCTGTCTTTTCTTCTGTGGTCTGTTTGCACAGGTTTTTGCCTTCCAATGACTTGCAGGCCTGTCCATCATCTCTCAGCCCTTTCCCCAGGCTGGTGGGAGTGTGTCAAGTTCCTGCCCTGGCCTCCCTAGCGCTGGGTGTCACATGCAGATTTTAAAACATTCTCTGTTCTGTCATTTAGCTCATTCATGGAAAAGCAGAGCAGGAGCAGCAGCAGCAGGGCCCACCTTTCTGAAACCCTGCTTGTCCCTTTTCAGTGTAACTGCAAGCCACTGCTGGCCATATATACTGTGCACCAGCTCTGTGATGGACCTGAAGTCCTGGGAATTGCCCTCACAGTGCTGTGGGACCAGGAAACACCTGCCTATGGCATGGATGGGTAGCTTGGGATGGGTCAGAAAGACCCGCAGGGCACAATCCGTCGCACATAACCACCAGCTTCTCAAGCACTGACCCAGGCCACATGCATCAGAAGTTGCATGTCAAGACCCCGCTCTTGCAGCCAGGCTGGTGGAAAGCTTTGGACCTTGCTCTCCCTGAGCAGGAGGAGGCAGAGGTTTCTCATGCTGCTTGCCAGGTGCATGCTGTGGTGGGGTGCCTGGGCTGGCCCTTTGCTCCCTCTCACTGTGACACAGCAGGGTCAGATGGTGAGCAAAGCTACAGAAGGCAGAGTCGCCAGAGGGTGCAGTGGGACATCCTGTCTGCTCGCTGCTGGGAGGGAATCAGCCGTGCCAGCTGGGCGGTCTGAGGTCCTGGTCTCTCCTGGCTTTGCACCACGCTGAGCACAGAGCCACAGAGCCACAGCACCAGCGTGATGAGGTTGAGGCTGGTCAGCCCGAGTGCTGAGGGGCAGGAGGCTGGAGCCTGGCAAAGGCTCCGAGGCAAGGGCAGGCTGCCTACTTGCATCGCCGTGGCTGCCTGCCAGGGAAGGTGTGGATCCAGCTCGTCTGGCTGGTGTGGAGATGCCTGCCTGTGCATCTGCAAGGGAGGCTTCCAGAGGATCCCACCCGCCCAGGTTTCCATGGAGAGCGCTGAGGAGGGAGCTGTCTGGCAGACAGCGCGGCCCTGGAAATACGGATAGAGCATTTGTTTTCCCAGGCAGATGAATAACACCCCTAACAGCCTCACTTCCTCCGCTCACCCACCAGCACTCTGGCAGAGCGACCTGGGATGCCTGCGGTGTCTTTCTCCTGCCGGCTCCTTGCTGTGCGCTTGTCTGAGCATCCCCAGTTTGGCCGTATCTTCCCAGCCCAGCCCCGTCTCCCTTCCAGTCGGCGGGCACGGCTCCCGCTGGCGCAGCGCTGCCGGCAGCCCGCAGCCATCTTTGCTGGGGGATGCGCTTGGCTTCGCAGCTGGAGGCAAGAATGGGAGCGCTGTAGGTGGGAAGTTTCGCTCCCACCTCCTGTGGGATGCGAGGGAATCACTTCCCCGAACAAAACGTCCTTTCTCGGATTTCCCAGTTATTTTGCTTTGAGGGGCCAAGGGGAAGCTCAAGAGCTGATGCGGAAGCAGGCAGCAGTGAAAGGCACATGCAACAGCCCCCGGTGAAGGGGGATGAGCTCTGGTTTTCATGGCACTCAGTCAATATTAAATTAAGGTTAAATTCCCATCCTAAATGTTATGTTAACATGAAGTTACAGCAGAAAGCACAGAGCACAGAACAGCAATATGAGGGTATAAGATGTGTTACAGGGGTATTGTAATAATCCCAAATGAGGCATTTGAAACCCAGGGAATTCCAGATTCAGGGTTTGCGTCATGTTGGGGGTTTGTAATTGAAAAGCAGTACAAACACGGGAAGGCCTAGAGCCGCATGTCACTGAGAGTGTTTTGGGTGCCTGTATTCTGCGCTTGTGGAGAGAGGGGCAGATGGAGGGAAAAGGGCTTTCAAAATGATAGAACCAGATGTGGAATTACGAATGTTAGAACACCACGATCTCTTTTTGGGTGTTAAGGCATCATGGCTCTCCAGTGGAATTCAGGGCTACTGGGTCTTGACTGTGCAGCTCCATATCTGGACATATTTGGCTATCGCTAATGTAACTCACCCTTGTGCCTGATGCTTCATAAAGCTCATAATTGCAGACAGTTGCAAATCCTGTAGTATCATTTTGCTTAAGTTAAAGATGTGTACTTAGAACTTTAATTCTATCTTAGCTTATGGGTTTCGTCTTCAAATTTACATGGTTTTCATAAGCTAGAAGAACCATGGATGAGGATTAAACAAAACCCCAAGGGAACATCATCGTAACATTCTGAGGAGCTGTAGCAAGAAGCTGGATTTTGGCTGTGTTTTATACAGAGATTCCTCCTGGTGCCAGGTCAGGGTGGTCACGCTGGGCACATGGTCGCTCTGGGGGCACAGGGCCAGTGGTGAATTCAAACCTGGCTTTGCAGTCGCTGTGGGCTGTGGAGCAGTGCTGCCTGGTGCTGGGAAACAGCTTGGCTGGAGGAGCTGGTGGAGCAGCGATGCCCGCAGCAGCATGTGGCCACAGCCTGAGGAAGCTCTCAAGTCGGGAAACCAGCTGGTAAAGCCACTACAGGCAGGGCTGTGGTGCTCTCGCAGAGGGAAAACCAATGACGGGTCAGTTGAAATGGATCTGTGGGGAATTGTGGGCGCTATCATAAAGACTGGAAGCTGCCTGTAGCTTCCAGTCATACAAATTAAATATGACAGTCATTAGTAATTGGGCTTTCTGCTAACCCATGGACCCTCAGCAGATCTCTGCTGGGCAGTTTGCCTTCCAGCAATGTCAGGCAGAGTGGTGGGTCTGAAGCACTTGTGAGAGCCTATGTGGGACTATTGCAGCTTTGGGGGTTCCCCAGCCATCATCCCACCCCTGGGATGTCACTGTTAGGCAAATGTCACTTCTCTGCTGCAAGGAATATTTAGTGAAGGATGGTTTTCCTCCAGAGCTGGAGGCACTGTGCTGCAGGGGCAGCTCCAGCAGCAGCAGGGTAGAGCAGAGCCCGGGAGCCCTGGGTGCCACAGCTGTATTTCTGTTCTGATGTACACCTTTTGTTTCTTAGTCTGTCTGGGGATAACGCAGCAGGGCTGCTCTCCTGCTGGGTGGGTATGTTGCTGTCACTCCCTGCTGGGGCAGGAGGAGGTGGAGGGGGGCAATGGGCTGAGATGATGGGGGTCAGGGGTAGAGCAGGATCAGCCCTGGTCATGGTAGCTCAGCCCTCACTTTGTCCCTGTGCTGTGGAGGGGGCAGTAAGTGTGACTGCTTCTCCCATCGTTTGTACCACCTCTTTGTCTGGCATCGCTTGCCGTCCCTCCATGGCCTCTGGAGCAGTGCAGGCATGCCCAGCCCCGGGAGGCCTTGGGCAGGCTGGATGCAGAAACATGATTTTCTGAGCCGAGTGTTTCTTACTGTGCTGGATTTGTGAGCCTGCTCTGCTCCCATGGCACATCTGGAGGGCAGGCGCAGCACAGGCCCGTTTCCTTAGTGGCCAGCAGTGAACTGCCTGCACTTGTGCCGTGCAGAGCTGAGACACCCTCTGCGGTGGGATTTTTGTTTTGTTGAGGTTTTTTCTCCTGTGGATTTTCCTTGCTGGATGAGGTGTTCTTCATTCGTGGAGTCCCTGCCCAGCTGAGCTTCCACCAGAGCCACATCCTCCCATCCGCATACAGCTCTTATTTTGTGCTCCAATAATTCCTAGGCAACTCTGCTCCCTTCTGAGCCTGGGAGAGATTTACCGGATGTGCATGTAAGGATGCTCTGGGGAAGAACGGAGGTGCTCCGCCACCTCTACCGTCTCTCTCAGGGTAAGGACATGTGGCTGACACAGGACAAGCATCCTCTGACCTGCTACCAAGCAGGGACTGGGCTGCAAAGCCCAAGGCATGGATCTTGGCCTGGGACTGCTGCTGCTCTTGCCAAGCCTGGTGAGGGTGAGCACGGCCTCTGCAGCTGCCCTGGTCTCAGTCCCTGGGGAGCAGCAGCGGTGGGGGGGGGGCTGCACTTGCATAAACCGGAATGCAGCAGGCAGTGGGGAGGTGAAGAGCAGAGCACTGGAAATCCACACAGCCTCCAGCAAGGGCTCTCCTGCACAGGAGCTCTGCATTGGTCCCCATTTGCAGCTCCTGCCTGCCCTCTGCATGCCCCCTGCCTGCCCCCCTGCCTGCCCCCTACCTAACCCCTTGCCTAGCCCCCTGCCTGCCCCCCTAGTGCCCTGCCTGCCTTTCCCCATGGGCCCAGGGAGGGGCTGCCACATCTGCTTCACACCCTGCTGACAGCCCAGTGTGGGGATGAGGGAGCAGAGCTCTGCCTCCCCAGGGACTGCTTGGGTGGGCAGGAGGCAGGCGGGCAGGGGGGTGGCACAGTGGGACAGGGGCTGTGCCCATCGCCAGAGCTGTGCCTCGGTTCTCACCGCTTTGGCCAGCAGCAGGTGGAAGGGGAAAGGCGGCTGGAGGGCATGTGGATGGGCAAGATGTGTGTCTGGGTAGTGACACGTGGGTCTTGTTTGCTGGTGTGTGAAGTGGGGTGGTGGCACACAGGCAGGGGAGCAATGCTGGTATGCAGCCCAGCTGAGGAGCACTGACTGCAGTGTGGGCTCAGCCTGGATGGGAGAGGGGCCAGTGAGCCGTGCTGGGGAGCAGTGGTGCCCAGCCAGTTCCTAGTGTGGAGGGATGGTGCCAAGGAAGTGGCACTGCCCTGCTTATCTTCAAACCTGTAACCTGCTGCTGATACCTTCCTGCAGCACAGGGCAAGGGCACCACGCTGCCGCCCAGGGCGCTGCGGGGCTCACCAGGGCGGGACAGAGGCTGGTCTGGCTTCTGAGCACTGGAGCAGGCTCTGCAGGCAGGGTCAGATGCCATCTGTGTGTCTGTACATGCTGTACCGGTGCTGCTCGCGCTGGCCTGCTCCAGAGCTGCCTGCCTGGGTGGTGGCAGAGCCAACGAGCACCCATGGGTGGGAGGGTCTGGCCAGGGATCCGTCTCCTTCTCTGCGGGAGCTTTTGACTTCTCCCAGAGCAAGTCTGCTGTTAATTCCCTCCATCTCCCCACAGCAGCAGCAGTGCCCCCAGGGCTGGGCCGTTGGCAGGCAGGCAGCAGCAGGCAGTGGGGCAGCTTTGAGGACCCATCTCCCCATGGTCATGCTCCCAACTCACCCAGCAGAAGGTGCGACTCCTGACTCCTGGCTCTTCTGCTCCATCTTTCCCCAGTGGGCAAATTGGAGGCTTGGCATGACCGGGATGCTCTGAGCCCTTGCCCCAGGAGCTTCAGGCCTGGATGTTGGTGCTGCTCCTCCCGGACAATGTGGCTGATACTCTGGAGAAGCCCTCTCGTGCCCCCTGTTCTCCAAGTGCCTGAGCTGGTGGCTGGCTGGGATCTGCGCCTCGCCCTCTGGATCCTGAGCTTCATCTCAGCGTTCGTTCACATGGAGGGCCAGGTCTACTCACCCACTGTCAACACGCACTACGGGAAGTTACGGGGAGTGCGTGTGCCGCTGCCCAGCGAGATCCTGGGGCCCGTGGACCAGTACCTGGGGGTGCCTTATGCTGCCCCCCCCATCGGGGAGAAGAGGTTCATGCCCCCTGAGCCACCACCATCCTGGTCGGGCATTAGGAATGCTACCCACTTCTCACCGGTCTGCCCCCAGAACATCCACAACGCTGTTCCTGAGATCATGCTGCCCATCTGGTTTACCTCCAATCTGGATATTGTAGCCACTTACATCCAGGATCCCAACGAGGACTGCCTGTATCTCAACATCTACATCCCCACGGAGGATGGTGAGTCCCGCCGGGGTGCCCGCAGGAGGGCAGGGGGGGCCGCTCTGCCCCTCCCCAGCAGTGGTTGGTCTCACCTGGGTGTTGTGTTTGAAGCATGTGATTGTGGACCCTGCAGCATGCTGTCTGTTTGTTTAAAGCTTTCTCTAGCCACGCAGCTCGCTTTCTTGCCCTCAGCTACCATCTCTGTCTCGCGTGCTCCTGCTCCTCCACCACCTCCCAGCTCCCCCTCCCTCCACCTCCATGGCATTGTCACGGGTTCCTCTCTTGTGTTGCTAAATCTGAATACGACTCTCTGACCGCAGATCCACAGAGTGACAAGCTGGTTTGTGCTCCCCAGGCGCCGAGTGCCAGGTTCTGTCCTGAATTGGTTCGGGTTCGTCCTTCCTCCCCGCTTCCCACCCTCCCCAGGTCCATGCGCTAGTTGTGGGTGTGGGCTGCGGCTGGGAGGAACACTCTCTGCCTCTCCCTGGGAAGGTGCTCTGGCAAGGAAGGGACCTCGGAGCCCTTTTCCGGGCCCTGGTAGCGATGGGAGTTTGGGGCACTGGCAGGCACATCGCTTGGATGCTCCCCCTTCTGCCGGCGGAACAGTGGTGGAACAACGAGCCTGGGGTGCCAGGGACCCACGGGCACGGTCCTGTTGGGGTGAGGCTGAGTGGGGACGGGTGCCTCCTTGTCTAACCTTTTCCTTTGTAGGAGATCCCACCTGAACTGTAAGTAGAGGGCAGAGGAGGCAGCGCCTGCCCGCGCGCCCGCCAGAGCCTCACCGCAACAGGAGCCCCCGGGGGTTTTCAGCAGTCTGGAAGGGACCTGCAGTGGGTCTGCTGCATGCAGCGGGGCAGCCTGGGGGGCCAGTGGCTTTTCCCAGGCCGACTGGCTCTGCTCCTCTGTCCCCGGGGCCCTTGGCCACGGGATGCATCGTGCCTTCCTTCCCACCCAGCACGGCTGGCCCAGAGTTTTCCTCCCACAGCAACGCTCTCTCCCCACCTCCCGCGGTCCCTGGGGTGGCGGGAGGGTGGCAGGGTGGTTGTGATTGCATGCCCACTCCCACCCGTGGAGCCTCCTGTTATTTTGTAGTATTTTATTCATTTTACAGTAAAACGGATTTCCAAGGAATGCACCCGAAAGCCCAACAAGAAAATATGTAGGAAAGGAGGTATGTAGCAAGGCGACCGGCAGAGAGGCACAGAAAGGAAAGAGAGAAAGAGCGAGAGGGTGCTTGGCTGGCTCCCGGCCGCAGCATTCTCCTCCGGCACCTCTCTGCCGCCACCCAGACCGCAGGCCCTCCGAGCAGCCCATCCTGCTGTCCCCCATTACCCACTCCAAGGAGCCACACAGACGCTCCAGACACCTCTGCTCCCCGGCCATGGGAGCTGGGACCGGTGCCGCTGAGAGCCCAGGTCTGGGAGCAGGTCAGAGGAGGATGCTCACATTGCTCCGGGCCTTTCAGAACAGCTTCTCTGGGGCTGAGCCTTCATCCCACTGGCACCAGCAGCCTCCCAGCCCCTGGGAATGAGGGCCTCTGGTAGCACTTAAATGCACCCATCCTTATGGATGCGTTCCCCCTCAGGGCTGTATGAACCCCCTCAGGGAAGCATGAGTGTGATGGGGGCCTGCAGACCATCCTGAGATAAACAATTACCCTGTTGTGTCCCTGGTCATTTTGCATCCAAATCTCCTTGGTTAAAAGCATCTCCTGGCTGCATAAATGCTACCTGCTCTAGTGGAAGGTGTCTTCCTGTGGCAGGGGGTTGGAACTGGAGGAGCTTTAAGGTCTCTTCCAACCCATACCAGTCTGGGATTCGATGTTCTGCCTCAGCTCATGGTCCCGCCAATGCTGCTCATGCTCCTGTGCTTCTGCCAACCCTGCCAGTGAGGACCTGCTCTCCACCCCTGGCACAGCATGCTTCCCAAACCCCAGCCGAGCGCTTCCAGCTCAGGCACATCTCTGCTTTGCTTTGTCTCCATCCCCAGGGCTACACGGAGCTCATCCTACTGCCCTTTGGGACAAAGGGCAAAGCTCAGCCCCCTTGCCCCAAAGTGATCCTGTGTTCCCAGCCAGTGCTGTGGGCTGGGGCGTGGAGACAGGCAAATGGGAGCTGGCTCAGCCCCTTGTTGGACACAAGACTTTGCCCACCCCACTGCACGACCCCTTTGCAGGCAGGGAGGGCCTGGGCTGGTCTGTGTGTCCCCAGGTCAGATGTGTGGGCAGAAAACCAGCCAAGCTCTTCTGGAAGGCTCAGCGCAGGGGGGGGTGCCTGGTGGGCAGGGTCCCTGCATCCTGGCCTCCACCTCCCTGCGCCCCTGAGGTTGGTAGGGCTGGTGCAGCTGGGCTTGGATATTTGGGGAGCACTTTCCTTCCAGCCGTTTCCCCGAGGTTTGTTCCTGGATTTCTTTGCTGTGCTTTTCCTGTTGCTGCCCTGGCTATTCACACGCCACCTCTCCTGAGTGCCAAGGCTGGCCCTGAAAGGGCTGCTGCATTAGGGAGTCTCTGCACGCTGCCTCCGGAGCTGGCTGTGCCAGCGATCACCAGCCACTTCAAAGCGCTTCCTCTCCCGGCCCTCCCACCGGCTGCTGGGGCCGGCGGACCCCCACCATCCCCAGCGCTAGGCCAGCGCCAAGGAAGCAGAGTCTGCATTATGGCTGGAGGAGGGGGGTGATATAAGGTGCAGTGCAACATCTCAGGCATGCTCATCTCTTGGTTCTCCCTCCCTGTCAGCTCTGCTCATGGGCAGTTTCTTCAGCCCACCTGCAGTTGCCTCTGGTCATCTCCCGGATGTGCCCTCTGCTCCCACCCGGCTCTGCTGGCTCAGGGACCAGCAGATCTCCTGAGCCGGCCGTTTGGGCATCCAGGCGTGATGTGCCAATAATTAAAGCACCCAAACACTGACACTGCCATGGCTCAAACTGAGTCCCTTGTGATGAGACACAGGCTTCCCAGTCCCTCATTGTGCATCTGTTAGAAGAGCCTGGGGTAAGGATCACGTACCTACAGTGCTGATTGTTTTGGGCTGTGTCATTGGCGTGTTCTGGAATATTAATGATTATTATTTGTAAGGAAACGTGTGAGTGGTGAATAAGCTCTCCTCTCACAGAGCAGTATTTTGGCAGTTTAAAATGCCTCAGGTCCCACCTCATTGGAGTTTTCATTATTTCTGCCACTCTAAGCTCAGCACATTCCATAGCAGCCAAAGGACTGAGAATTTATCAGAATTTATCCCTTTGACAAAACAATGTCTCCATTTCCAGACCCAGTTGCCCACAGTAATTTCCTATATGGACGTTTACTATGTGCCAGTCTCCTCCATGCACTTTGGTCCCTTCACTGGAAGCAGGGCATGGATGCTGCCAGGCAGCTGATAGCTCTGAGGCTCAGGTTTTCTGTGGAAATGATGCTGTCTGCCTGAAGGGCACGTACACACACACAGTACAGAACCTATGTGCAAAATGCAACCCTTTGCTTTATACTTGTGGCCTATGCTTGGCTGTGGTGGGTGCTGCTTTTCCCTTTCCCTCACCACCAGTCTGGCCGGGCCTTCCCTGTGAGGGTGCTGAGGCACTGGCATAGGGTGCCCAGAGAAGCTGTGGCTGCCCCATCCCTGGCAGTGTTCAAGGCTGGGTCGGATGGGGCTTGGAGGAAGCTGCTCCAGTGGAAGGTGTCCCTGCCCATGGAAGGGGGTTGGAACTGGATGGGCTTTAAGGTCCCTTCCAGCCCAAACCATTCCATGATTCTATGAGCAGGTGGATGTCATTTTCAGAGGGGAAAGGTGTGGCTGCTCTGCACGTAGGAGCCCTCCCCAGGTTTTACTGCACTAATCTCTGTAGCTGGGGTTGTGCAGAATCCATGATGCTGCAGGAACAAATGTGCCAGTCCAGCATCTTGCTCTGCTGTGCAAGGCTGGCTGGAGCTCCCAGGAGCTCCTGGGCTCGAGATGCACTTCAGCTGCTTTGTGGGAGAGGCATTGTGGCTTCTTTGCTGCTTTCCGAGGAGTGAATGTGTCCAAGTACTGGCTGAGGCTTCCCTATGGCTGTGTGACTTCTGCAGTGCTCCCTTGCTGGAAGGCTTCTCACCAGCCTCCTGTGAAACCTGGTGGCTTGCAGAGCTGGCCTGGTGCTCCTAGGGTGTGATTTGCAGAGGTGAGGGTGGGTGTTTGTGCTGGTGGAGGCAGCAGAGCGTGAGATAAAGTGCTTTTATGGAGTGCGCTAAAGGATGGAGATTAGTCCTCTACATCACCCAGGGACAGGGAGGGGCAGGGCAGTACTGCAGGATGCGGCAGTCCTGGAGCGAGGGCCACCCAACACAGGTCCCAGGGGAGCTGCCTCTGCCTGTGGGGTGGTGCAGCAGCAGGGTCAGCAGCTGTCATCAGTCCTGGTCCTATTCCTTATCAGTCCTGGAGGAGCACCTGAGCCGATCTGACCACCAGCATGTCTGCCTCTGGCTGAACGTGGCCATCAGATGTGGCAGCTGCTGTGGGGTCCTTCTCCCCATGGCATTGCTGCAACTGTGTGAGTACACTGAGGAGGGGGTGCTGGGGCTGCCCACAGCCACCCTGAGCAGACGTCTGGGTCAGGAAAGGTGTCAGCTCATTCCTGCTCTTCCCTTATCCGCGCCATGCTGAGTGCAGAGGCTCCAAGGGCTGAGGCTCTTCGCCCTCCTTTATCTCTGTTTGCATTGGTGTCAGTGCTGTTGGCACAGTTTACTTAAGATAGCATAAATCTCGTGCGGATGCCCCTGCTTCAGGGAAAGTGATTTTATTTTTTACTGAACTTGAGCTTAAATCTTCCTAGAGCCTTCAGATAAGACCTCGTGCATTCTTCCTATCAGCCTGAACAATGTCACTTCACAGTCAGCTTACAGTGAAGTGGAACAACAGGCATTCACACTGGGTGAGTGGAGGACACTTTTGATGGGTAAAGGAAGTAAGAGCCTCGAGTCCTTTTGGTTTTTTCAGCTTGAATCCATAAGCTTAAACCCATCCTCACGAGGGTGGGTGCTCTGTGGCTCTGTGCGTTGGCCTTTGCCAGTACAGAGGAAGATCTCTGGACCTGGGGGTCCTGGCAGTCAAGGTGTCATGAGTCAGCAATGTGCCTTTGTGGCCAAGAGCAGTGGTGTCCTGAGCTGCATTAGGAAGAGCAGGTCAAGGGAGGTGAACGTCTCTCTTTACTCACTCCTGGTGAGGCTTCACCTGGAGCATGGTGTCCAGTTCTGAGCTCCCCAGTATAAGAGCGACATGAAGCTCCTGGAGCAAGTCCATCAAAGGGCCACTAGAATGATTAAGGGTCTGGAACACCTTTCATACGAGGAAAGGCTGAGGGAGCTGGGTCTGTTCAGCTTAGAGAAATCTCTGGGGGGATCTGATCTGAAGGGAGGGTGTCAAGAGGATGGAGCCAGTCTTTTCTCGGTGGTGCCATGCAATAGGACGAGAGGCAGCAGGAATAAATGAAACCACAGGAAGTTCCACCTGAACATGAGGAAGAATTTTTTACTGTGATTGAGCATTAGAATAAGTATCTGGATGGGTTGTGGAGTCTCCTTCCCTGGAGATACTCAAGAGCCATCTGGACACTGTCCTGAGTGATGTGCTTTTGGTGACCCTGCTTGAGCAGGAAGTTTGGACTAGATGACCTCTGATGGTCCATTCCAACCTCAGCCATTCTGTGATCTCCTGGGATCCTTGAACACAGGAATAACCACTGGAGGAGCAACGTGCAAGACATGGGTGAGGGGGTCAAAGCTATAATTGCTCTCAGGAGCTTTGTGGCATCAGTGGGTCCTTGTGGAGGGGAACAATGCAGTGAGAGGCAAAGAGCCTGCTGGTTGCAGCAGCCTGTGTTCACCCTGGCACCTTCCTGCTGGTGGGGAAGGCTCGTGCTTTGCATCTGCCATGCCCACATACCTCCACTGCTCCCCCTGGTCTGCATTACTGTGCCCCTGCTTTGCTGAGCTTCCCAGTGCTGCTTTCTACCGTCCCTTCAGTGGCGTGTGTAGCTCAGGTTACTTTAGGCTTGTCCCAACCATCCCCAGGCTCCAGGGCAGCAGTCTCCAGCCAAATCCTGCCCTGCTCAGCCAGGACGGTTGCTCAGATCACAGGGATGTTGTACACTGCCCTTCCTTACAACCTGACAGCTCCTCATAGCTGGTTCCTCCATCCCTGGCTGCATGGAGACCTTTGTCTCCTGAAGGAGAACAGGCTGGAGGGCTGCAGTCCAGCCGATCCCAAGGCTTTAACAGCACCAGGGCCCTTGGCAGCAGAAATGGGTCTCTAGCTGCTTGTGATGGGCTTCCCAGCTCTGAAGCACAGCAACATGAAGGCTTGTGCCTGCAGTCTTCATTAGAGAAAAAACCCTTAGCAGTCCCAAGGAGGTTGGTGCACAGCATTGATGAGCCAATACTGCACAAGTACTTTGCATTTTGCTTTCTGGGCTCGCAGCTCTTCCTAATGAAGATGCAGTAGGTCAAGCTTGCAGCCTCCTGCTAACAGGCTGATGGGAGGGCCGGGAGGGAAGAAGGGAGCAGAAGGGGGGATTCTGGGGCTGGGGCGAGAGATTGCGGGGATGGGAGTGGTGTTGGGTGGAAACAGGAGAATGATGTGAGGAGCTCAGAGGATGGCTTCGTGGTGAAGCAGGAGTTAGGGAGGCAGGGCTGGGGCATGGAGGGGGTAGGCTGGGAGGTGAACTCTGAGTCAGAGGAAATCAGGATAGCCCTGGAGACAGCAGATCCATCCCTGCCCCAGGCAGGAGCAGCTCCACACCTCACCTCTTCCTGGCAGTGTGTGTCTCACCTGATCACACCAGGCCATTCTTCCAGAGCTTTCCTGCCCTTTTTGCCAGGAAGGTTTCCTTCTCATCCAGCTTCAGGCTGCCTTGGGCAGCCCCAGGGCTGCCTGTGCTCTGCACGGTGGAGGAGCTGCTCCTCCACCTCACCACCTCACAGTGGCCTTTCGTGTGCGGGGATGCTGCTGTAGTTCCCATCACCCCGCTCCCAGGATTCATGTAACGCACCTCCTGCAAACTTTCCCTGCCTGCAGATTTTTCAGCCCTTTAAAAGGGATTTTTCTAGACTTCTGGCCGTTGCTCCTGACTCTGGGTCATGTCTGCTTGCGGTGTTGTGCAAGCATCTTGCGCTGATGGGGCTGCCCCACAGCCATTTCAGAAATCTCACTCCCCTGTCACAAATCCCTTTTAAATTCAAATCCTGTCCCACTCCATGCTGCTGTCTCTCTTATCCATCACCCGGGTTGCCTGCAGGATCCCACTCCCAGTGTGGCAATAAGAATAACTGGTCTTCCTGTCTTGTACTCTCCTCGTTGTAGTTTGCTCCAGCTGTGGGGCTGCCCCTGGCTCACAGGAGCCTTGCTGGAGGCCGTGCAGACCCCTTGCTGCAGTGGTGATGGGGCCTGTTGGTGATCGCAGCAGGGATCAGCGGGGCCTGGCAGGACCCTGCAGCCCTGTGTGTCTGGGGGAGGTCATTGGGCAGCACAGGCACAGTGCAGGCAGTCCTGCCTGGGGAAACCCTGCCGTCACCCCCGAGGTCACCCTCACCCAGGGGTCTTGGTTGGTCAGACACTGGTCAGCAGAGGACCGCAGGTCCTGCTCTGCAGCTCTAAAGGGATAAGAGGACCGCAGCCTCTTCCTGAAATTTGGGGCTGATGGCACTCCTCAGCTTTGTGCCCACAAGCACATGGAGCCTTGGTAAAGGTCTGCACTGTATCTGTTCCCTGCCAACCTAAAGGCCACATCTTCTGGCTAACGCCAGCAGCATGCAGCTCAGGAGGCGATGTGTTCAGTGCTCAGCGTGTGCCATCTACAATAGCATCCCACAGTGCTGGGCTGAGGTTGCTGGCCCTGGCACCATGGATTTGCTAAGCGCCATGTAACAACTGGAAGGCATTCAGGATGTTACAGAAATCAGTATTTTTAGGGCTCTGCCTTGATCAGCTGTGGTGTGTGGCGTAGCTGTGCTAGGCACGAGCGCTGCGTGGTGGTGGCAAGCAGGATCCCAGGTGGTGGCCAGAGGCCACCGAGGGCAGCCCTTCACGTGGCCGGTCTGCTGGCAGGGACGGTTGTCCTCAGGGGCAGCAGAGCTGGGAGCAGGGTCCCGCTTGCACCTGGGACAGGAGCCGAGGGTCTGCGCGCACATGGGGCCAGGCTGGGGGCAGGAGGACCAGCGAGTGCCTGCGAAGGCTGATCCAGCGCCAGCGCGGGGGCTGCCGGCCCCCATGCAAGAGCGGGGAAGGGGCCTGGGTGCAGCGGCTCCCGGGGCGGTGCTGCCCGCTGCCTGGCGCTGGGAGAGGCGCAGTGTGAGTAGCCAGCAGTGCTGTGGGGCACAGGCCTGGCCCGGCGGCTCTGCTATCACGCTATTTTTGAATTCTCTTTTGTTGTTTTGTTTCGTTTTTTTGTTGTTGTTTTGGTTTGCTTTTTTGTTTTGGTTTGGTTTTGTTCTCCTTTCTGTTCTGTCTCCTCGTGTTTGGTCCCTAGGAGCCAGCGCTAAGAAACAGGGCGAGGACTTAGCGGATAATGACGGTGATGAAGACGAAGGTATTTCTGTGCTTGAGGCTGCCACTGCATGACACGCAAAGCAACTCCGTTTGCCTGCCACCCGCTGCCATCCCCAGGGAGCCCTGCGTGTGTCCGTGTGCCGCAGGCGGCCGCAGGGCGGGGGGCAGGCTGGCTGGCTGGCTGTGCAGGCGCCCAGGCCCTTCCCCTCCTCAGGATATGGGGAGAAGCTTGTGAGGTGTCTTCTGCTTTAGGAGAAGTTTGCTCCCACTTGAGCGAGGGCAGGGACGAAGCATGGCAGCCTGGGAGGAGAGGTGCCCTGGGGCACCTGGGCCCATTTCACCCTGAGCCCAGTCACATCACACCAGCCTCATCCCTCTGGACTTGCTGACATGCATCTGGGAGCCAGTGACCTCCTCCAGTGTCCGGGCATGTCAGCAGCTTGGCAGACTTGGCACCTGCAGGGCCTTGCACAGGAGACCCACGGTCCACCTGGACACGGTTTCTGTTCAGTTCTCTCCTTCTCCACTCAACATGAGCAAGGTCTTGCTTGCAACCAGGGCATAGCACCGGCTGAGGCAGAGCGAGTGAGCTCTCCAGCAGATGTGATTCTAGATTGACACCAGGGCTAAGCGAGCTGCAGAATAAGCTATTTTTAGCGAACCAGGGTTGCTCGCCTGCAGGGTGTGGAGCCGGTGTGTTTGGCTGCAGGGAGGGGAAGAGGAGGCAGCAGAAGAGGTTGGCCCAGGTGCAGCCCTGGTGTGCAGGGACAGTAAATCCTCATGGTGTGCAGGAGTCCCAGTGCAGCTCAAGCACAACCTGGCAGAAGGCATTTAGGAAACAGATAGAAAGCTTTTTCCTTGGCAGGACCAAAGCCCCATTGTTTTCTCCCACTAACCTGTGCCCCAGGATCTCTTGTACCAGGGTATAAACTGGCATTCAGCCTAAGTAACTTAACTGTGCTAGATCCTGCACGCTAAAACGTGCTGCAGCCATTGGGAGCCATTGTGGTACATCTGCACATTGCTGCCGTTCTGCTGCAAGGAAGTCCCTTTGTACGCTGGTAGGAGCATGTGGCAGGGAGGAGAGGACACAGACATGGATGTTCCTGCACTTCGCATTTCAAGCAGGCGGTTTCTGGGAAGAGTTGTCCTGCTGCAGCTCTGCTGCATGGGCAAGGTCTGTCCTGGAGGCCCTGCAAAACACTTTTTGCTCCCCAGGTCTGTGCATTTGCCTGGCTTCATCCTGGTGATAGAAAAAGTGCCAGCACAGGTTTTGGCATATGTTGATTCTCCTGGATGGAAGAGCTTTTCTATCTGGAAGGGAGGCCACCCTTAGCCATGCCTCAGGCCACAGCTGGAGGTGGGGATGTGAGAGGTACCCATCAGCAGCCCTCTGCCATGGGCAAGCCACAGCAAGGAGTGGATGTGGGTTAGGTGCTGAGCATCCCTGGCCAAGCATCGCTGCTGCGCGGTGATGCTGTACCTGCAGGACCGTGGCGGGGCTGGCTCCTGCCTGGTGCCTGGTGCCTGGTGCCGGGGCTGTCAGCGAGCAGCCTGTGAGCAGCCCCGGGGGGCAATGCAGCCACCAGAGCGAGGTGCTGGCTGCAGGTGAGCATGAGGGAGGGCAGAGCCCATCAGCGCAACCACAGTTGCAGCCACCTCCTCCACCAAACGTGGGTGAGATGGACCAGGAGCAGAGCGTGCGTATTCTTCCCTTGTGGCTGGGCTTGGCTCCAGAAGAGACCCCAGGCCAGTGAGGCAGAAGGAGAAGGATGTTTCCCTGGACAGGGCCGGTCAAGAGGGAGTGTGGCTGCTCCCTGTCCCCTAGGCTCCCGCAGTCCTTCCTCCCCAGCCCTCAGGGTCACATTCCCCAGTGTCACTCCATGCCTCATGCCCTGTCCTTGTCTGGACACTGTGCTCACCTCCCTGACACACACACATGCACACACTATCTGCCTCATCACCATGTGTGTGTCTGGGCACTGGGGTGCCATGGGTTCACAGGCAGCTGGCAGGTTTCTACCTTCCCAGGAGGGATGGGCATGGGGGATGTGGGGAGAGTCAGATGTTGGAGCACCCACAATTGCCCCCTCTGCCTTCCAGGTCCTGCACACCCCCATCCCTGCCCCCCTGCAATGCCAGCTTCCAGGACTCCTGGAGCTGAGGGCTTGGGTCCAGCCAAAAAGAGGACATGGGGCTGCATCCTGGGGCTGGAATCTGCAACTGCCACCCACAACAGAGGTGCCTTTGGTCTGGCTCCCGCATGCAGCCAGAGCAGCTGGGACAGCTGGCATCTCTCCCACGTGTGCTGAGACCCCCAAGGGGACAGCGGTGTGGAGGTGGTGCAGAAAGGGGCTGGCAGGGATGGATGGTTCAGTGGTCATTGGCCTTGGAGGTCCGTGCTGTGACCACCAGGAGAGCTCTGGGTTTGGTTTCTAAGCCCCTGTCCCCAGTCCTGGCAGCTGGCATTGCCCTCGTCCTTGGTCTGCCTGTTGGGCAGGGTACTGCAGCCATCAGCAAGGGACCTGTGTTTAACCACCTCTCCTTCCAGACATCCGGGACAGCGGGGCCAAGCCGGTGATGGTGTATATCCACGGCGGCTCATACATGGAGGGCACAGGGAACATGATAGATGGCAGCGTCCTGGCCAGCTACGGGAACGTGATTGTCATCACCCTGAACTACCGCGTTGGAGTGCTTGGTATGGGCTGGCCAGCGTGGGCACAGCAGGGCAGTGGGGCGAGCACCCACAGCTGGTGGGTGTAGAACCAGGTGGGAAGGGGGTGGTGGGAGGAATGGGACCCAAGAGGATGGGGGCTGCACTGTGGCAGGCTGCCTTGCCCTCTGTCCTGGACACTGGGGTGCAGTGGGGTCTGGTTCCTGGCACTGGCCCCCTCCAGGTGCATTTACACAACCCGGCTCAGCTGAAAGCAAATATTGGTCTGCAGTTAAATAAATAATAAATGTGTTTACCCAGCATCTCTTCCTGAGAGGGCTCAGAGCAGTGAGCTGTCAGGGGTAAGGCCTGGCTGCTCCTGGAGACCCAGCGGCTCTCCCTCCCCAGGCACAGGCTGTCCCCAAGCCAGCTGAGCCACTGAGACCCCTGCAGCCCCCAGCTGCGGCCTGGCTCCCTGCAGAAGGGGTCACAGAATGGTCTCCAGTGCTGTATAGAGGAGGGTCACAGTTCTGATTTCATGAGCACTGGTGACCTAAGGAGGTGAAATGGGGGAACAGGGTCAAAAGGCAGCCCTTTCCCCTGTCTGCTACAGCAGAACCCCCCATGACCTGGGACATGAGATCTGCCTGGAGCATCACTGCTGTCTCCCTTGGCAGCGGGTAGAACAAGGGGTATGGACATCTGAGGAGAGCTCCATCTCAGTCAAACCCCTGCAGGGCCATCTCTCTCCCAGGCCATCCAACGTGGCACAGCTGGGCTCCTGACCAGTGCCCATGGCAGCACATCTCTCTGACAGCCTCCAGACCCCATAGTCTCCTGGGGAAGATGGCAGTTAAAATAGGCTTTCCAGTAAAAACAAGCCTATTCAAGATGTTTCAGTATTTAAAGTCAACTCTCTTAAGATGGATAGGTGCAAATTTAAGAGACATAAGTCACAATATGAAATAAGACTTTAATGGTGTCATTGTCATCTCCATTGAGGTGGTGCAGCGTGCCCAGCCAGAGCACCTCCAGTGCTGGAGCAGCAGCATCAGTGCTGCTCCCAGCCTGCCAGGGTTACCTGCCTGGATTTTACCTCAGCACCCTGGTTTTAGCTTCCTTCTTTGAGTCAAAGCAAATGAAACACTGATAGCTTATCTTGGGTGTTGCCTTTGCTACTGAAAGCATTTCTCAGCATCTTCCTCACTGTGAGACATTGTATTTTAAGCTGCAGCGGGTTCCCCTCTGCCCAGCCCACCTCCTTACATTTATAGAGCAAATGCTAGTTTGCATAGCTAGTCCATGGAAAGCATTGGCTGTGCCCACACTCATCATGCCTGCAGCCACCACTGCTTTCTCTTCTTTCCTTGGAGCATGCATGAGGTGTCTTGACCTGTTATTAGCACAGGAGGTGGGGCAAGGGTAGGACAAGGCTTCACGCCCATCACTCACAGCCCTTCACCCCTCTGCTGTGCAGAGGGTGGCTGTAGCTCAGTGGTGTCCCTTCTCCAGCTTAGAGCTCACAGGACTTTCTTGGAAGTGGGGTCTCGTGCTGTGGTAGGACAGGGTCCTATAGAAGCTCTTCTAGGCTTGGGGAAGGGAGGTGGGAGGTCAGGATACCCCTGCTTCCTCATCGCTAACCAGGCTCCCCTTGGCTCACAGGGTTCCTGAGCACGGGGGACCAAGCTGCCAAGGGCAATTACGGGCTGCTGGATCAGATACAGGCGCTGCGCTGGGTCAGTGAGAACATCGCCTTCTTTGGGGGAGATCCTTTGCGGATCACTGTCTTCGGTTCTGGCATCGGTGCCTCCTGTGTCAGCCTGCTCACCCTCTCCCACCACTCTGAAGGTAGGTGCCAGCTGTGCCTAAGGATGCTGCTGCTGCTGGTCTAAGGTGGTACCAGCAGCCGCCCCAGCTGAGTCAGGGCTGCGGTTTAACTAGTCACTGGTGAGAGTGGAACTCAGGGCTGGGAAGCAAAAGCTTCTCATCATGGGCAGGAAGAGGCCAGCAGCAGAGCACATGGGAGCTGGGGATGGAGCTGGTGCTCCCAGCATGTGGGGCTGTAGCCCAGGTTGAGCACCCAGGTGTGGGGAGAGCTGGGGACCCCTCCTGCAGCTCCTTGCCCATGTGCAGGTGTGGAGGGGGTGTAGGACATCTTGCAGGGCACTGAGAGCACAGATTGCAGTGCTTGGGAAGGCATTCATACTGGAATAGAGGAGAAGCTGGACCTGAGCCTAGGGAGGCATGGAGCACCCCATCTTGTGAGACTGGGCGAGCTGTGGAAACACAGTGGAAGTGATATGATTGATGTCTGTAAATATAGAGGAGTGTTTTCTCTAGATAAAGAAATTAATTCCTTATGCTAGAAGATTGTGTTGGCATAAGAGCAAATGCATGTACCGCCCACAAAGATATTTACATTGAACACTAGGAAAAAAATGAACCATGGGAGTAGAGGTGTTCTCAGTAAATGTCCTAAAGGAAATGGCAGGCACAAAGCCTGAACTGGTCCACAGGGAGCCAGCCTGCCAGGGTCTTTGTCACAGGGCTTTACATGAGGGCGCATCCCTCTTCCCGTGCTGTGCTTCCAAGCTTAGTATAAGGGAGAAGATTAGGCATAAGGGCAATGGATACGGGCATGAGTTTGCACCTCAGACACACAATTGCACTTGATGCTGTTGCAAAGAGCTTGGGAACCACACAGGAATGGAGACCTTCAGCAGTGTTGGTGGCATGGTGGAGGGTTTATGGGAGGAGGCTGGCACTGGCGTGGTTTAAGCCCAGCTGTAACTCAGAAAAACCACACAGTCTCTGGAGTCTCCCCTCCCCTTCCTTTTCCCCCTCCCAGAGGGATGGGGAGGAGAATCAAAAGAATGCAACTCCCACAGGTTGAGATAAGAGCAGCCCAGTAACTGAGGTATAACACAAACCACTGCTGCTGCTGCCAGTAATAATAATGATAAGGGAAATAACAAGGGAAGAGAATACAACCGCTCTCCATCCGATGACCAAGCAGTGAACAGAACTCTTCCGGGTCCCTGCCCCCATTTTTTACGCCCTTGGCATGACGTGCTGTGGTATGGAATACCTCTTTGGTCAGTTTGGGTCAGGTGTTCTGTCTCTGCTTCCTCCCAGCTTCCCCTCCTCCCTGGCAGAGCATGAGGCTGAGAAAGTCCTTGGTCAGACCAAACATTACTGAGCAGCAACTGAAACCATCGGTGTTATCAGTGCTGTTCCCAGGCTAAAAGTCAAAACCACAGCACTGCACCAGCTACTAAGAAGAGAAAAATGTCTGCTACTGCTGAACCCATGACACCAGGCTGCTTGCAAAGCCTTCCTCTGACTCAGAGAGCTGCTGATGGACTGATTGCCCCAGTATTGAAAGCAGGAATGATCTCAGGCCAGACTGCTGTAAAGGTGGCTGCACCAGCACCAGCATCATGATCTGCCTGGTAGTCCTTGATGTGGAGGTTTGCAGGTGCTGCTGGTGTTAGCTGTGGTAAGAGGTGGCAGGGCCTGTGCTCGTGGTAGGGAATGAAGGGCAGCATCCTGCTAAGACCAGACCTGACACAGAGCTCGTAGGATGCTGGTGCACCATGGAGTCAAAGGCGAGCCCAAAACAGCTCTCCCACTTTTATTCAACTGCCCTTTTTGGTTAAACTTGCCTCATTCCAGCACACCATTTTCCCACTCCCATGCACAGACCCATTGCTGTGCTGGGCTCTGCTTCCCACTGATGGCCCTTCCCCAGGAACACATCCCTGCTGCCCATCGGGGTTCCCTGTGGTCATAGCCAGCTGCCAGCCTCTCCTTGGATGGGCCAGTGAACTGGAGAGGCTGAGACATGCTGCCATGGCTCAGGGGATCAGAGATTGCAGAGGGGCTCCAGAGCTTTCTGGGTGGGGGGATATTCCAAGCATGGGATAACCCACCAGGTTCCACACTCCCTCTGTGCTGGGGCTAGGACACAGCCAGCACTAACTCACCCTGTGCAGAGTGCTCCTGCTCTTGGGGTGGCTGCTCCCACTGCTGGGCAACCCTCGGCTCCCCAAGGACCAGAGCTCTGGGGGATGCTCTGCCCCACAGACCTGGCAACAGAGGCATGTCTGGACCTGGTGGGCAGCTGCTTCCCAAAGCTGAAAGCACACATGGAGCTGTGTTGCCTGCTCAGGACACGTCTGTTGTGGGTAAGCCCCTTTCCCTGCTGTCCCAGGGTGCCCAGGACACTCGTGCTCTGTCTGTACTCCTGCAGGGGGGCCCAGTGCCTGAAGTGAGCCCCTCTGTCATCCTGCTCCCCCATGCCAGCTCTTGAGCAGGACGCTCCTGGGGCTGTTGACTTGGGGAAATATTAATGGGTATTGGACTACAATAAGCTTAAGGAAAATATGAGTTATATCTACAGAGCCACTGCCGATGTTGCAGTGCCAGAGCAGGGCAGGACCTCACTGCTTTGGGGGCTTCTGGAGTAGGATTCTCAGCAACTGAAAACTGCACTGGGCAGGCAGCAGCTCTTTAGCACACAGGGGAAGATGCTTTTGACAGATAAAACCAGAGGATGTTTTGCTTGTGTTATATGTTAAGTTGAGTTGTGGGTAGGAAAGGAGCACAAGTAGATCTCTGCAGATTTCTGAGCAGCGGACAGGGCGGGCAATGCTCTGCGACTGCAGGGGCCTGTGTGGGGATGTGCCACCCCTGTGTGGATACCTGGAGCTCTGTGTGCCCTCCTACCCTTGTGCAGTCACCCTGGGCAGAGTGGGCACAGGGGCAGGGAGTATTTCATAGGCTGAAAGCTCCTGCAGAAAGAATCACAGAATGGTTTGGGTTGGAAAGGACCTTAAGATCATCCAGTTCCAACCCCCTGCCATGTGCAGGGACACCTTCCACTAGAGCAGGTTGCCCCAGGCTCCATCCAGCCTGGTCTTGAACACTGCCAGGGATGGGGCAGCCACAGCTTCTCTGGGCACCCTGTGCCAGTGCCTCAGCACTCTCACAGGGAAGAGCTTCTTCCTTATATCTGACCTGAATTTACCCTGTTTCAGTTTGAATCCATCACCCCTTGTCCTATCACTACAGTCCCTGATGAAGAGTCCCTCTCCTGCATCCATGCAGTCACCTTCAGACACTGGAAGTTGCTCTGGGGTCTCCACGCAGCTTCTCTTCTTCAGGCTGAACAGCCCCAATGTTCTCAGCCTGCCTTTTTATGGGAGGTGCTTCAGCTCCTGATCATCCCCATGGCCAACATAAGAAAAATGGTTTTCTTTGCTCATGCTGCGTGTGAAAGGCCAGGGAGGGGATGCCAGGTGTAATGCATCCATAGTACTTCTTAGAGTGCTCCCCTCTGTCACGGGAGTGCCTGGAGGCAGGCAGAGATTGCAGGGACGTGCTTTCAGTCCAGGGGTCTCTTCTCTGGGACTGGGTTCTTGCTTTGCCCTGCTTCTGGCAGGGCACCCAGAAACCAGAATGCCCCTAAGGTTGCAGACTGGTTTTCACTGCCAGATGGCAACACATCTTGGGAAGTAGGTCCATGTGCTTGGACACCTAGGTAGCCTGGGTTGGAGGGAGCAGCATGGAGAGAGGCTTAGGATGGAGGGGCTGCTCCTCGACTTTCCAGCCATGAAAACTACTGTTGTGCCAGTGCAGCGCTTCTCAAGTGACATTAGGTATTCTGCCACTAAACACTGCATCTGCCTGCCATGTCCTTTGCTGCCTCATCCAGGCCCAGTGCCTGTGGTGTGGTCCCCCATGCATCACAGTGGCACTGGGTGCCTGGCACCCTCACTGCTGTGGCAGGGGAGCGGCTGCCAGCTGTGAATGCTGTGAGGCATGAAGAGAGTGCTCAGTGCTGCAGTGTCTCATCAAAGCAAAAGGCCATGAAATGACCTCAAAAAAGCTCTGCTCCAGAGCACCCATCTTCCTGGGGATGGGGAAGCCAGCACTGGAGCAGGATAGGGGAACTGCACTGAGATGCACCATGAAGACCAGGCAGATTTGTTTTTATTGCATCAAAATAAACCTCATTTTGATCAAGAGCTATTAATGAAGCTGCTAATTTGTGCCTGCTCTGCCAGGTGCTACAAGAGGCAGATGCTGGAGGCTGTTGTAGCACATACTGTGTCTGGCTGACAGGGACACCCATGGCTTCCCTGCCAGCCTCCACCCATGTAGGTGGGCTGGTTCCTCACCAAAGTGCTGCCTCTCTCCCCAGGCCGTGCTGGGGCAGGAGCAGTTGCTGCTGTGCAAACCTCTTATACTTCCTTTGCCTATCTCCTGCTCTGTGGGTGCTGGTGCCCTTCACTGCCAGCTCTGGGTATGCTCCGTCCTCAGCTGGACAAGGCACCCAGCACCCTGCTTGGAGTTGGGCTTGGCACAGACAACCCCAGAGGTGTTTCTGGTCTCAGCTCCTGTGCAAAGCCAAGAGCTGGCGGCAGCCTGCAGCACGAGGCACCATCTGGCACAGCCCTGGGCCCACTGTTTGGCTCCACTCTGCTGTTGCAGCCAGCTCTGCAGGACCTGGGATGCATTGGGACCCTCACCTCAGACAGGAACAGACAGGGAAGACAGAGCTGCATCTTCCTGCCTGGACCCCAGTAGGCTGGAGAGCTCTGAAGTGAGCTGCAGGGTGGTGATGCCTTCCTGGGATGCTTATCAGGCATCAGTGGGGTGCTGATATGGAGCAGGAGGCCATGGCAGGGCTGGGCTCTCACAGACTCCTAGGTCCTCCTGGATCAGGACATGTCCGTACAGAGACACAGCAAAGGGACTCCATCAGGGACACAGCCAATTGGTGACACCAGCTGCCCTGTGCTTCTGAGACAGCGGTGAGCAGTGGCAGAGCCCAGTCGGGTGGGTCCATCTGGGAAGTGATGCTGCTGGCAGAAAGTGATAGCTGTTGCTGGGACAGCATCTCCTGAGAGCCAGGAAACCTCCATCCTGGCCCTTCGGCACGTGGATGATGCTGCAAAGCAAGCAAGCCCATGGCCAGTCTCCAGCCTGTGGGCTGGTTATGGCTTTCTAGGGCAGCAGGAGGTGACAAACAGAGCTTGTGACTTCCCTTTGTCCCAGTGCATGGGACTGTACGTCAGGTACTTGGCAGAGCAAGGACTGAGCGTGCAGACAAGAGCTATGGGCATGGTGGCTGGGAGCCAGGAGCCTCCAAACCCTTCTGCTGGAGGAAGGTGCATGCTTTCCCCTGCAGGGTGACATGGCCTTGGCTGCACAGGGAGTTTCATGCAGGCACTCTGTGATTCAGGGGCCCCGCAGCAGCCTCACAGCCACCCTTCTGCTGTGCCAGCAGCTTTCAGGGACCACCTGAGACAGTCCCTCATGGCAAGCTAGTGTCAGGGTCTGACAAGGGCGCAGGCAGCACCCAGGGTGCCAGAGAGGGCTGGGCCAAAAGCAGGGACCCCAGGGTGCACCCCAAGCCTGGCTGCCTTTCATGGCCCCGGAGGCTCCACTTCCTCACCGCCCTTTGTATTCCTAGCACAAGCGCCATTGACATGGGGTTGGAGCGTAGCCACACATTCCTCCGCCTGGGCCAGGGCCTTTGTGGCCCCGTTTTCCAGGGCGAAAGTCCACTCCCTCTGTGTTCCCGGTGGCAGAAAGGCCCTCTTTGTGCATCTGGCACCGTGCTTCTGCGGGGCCGGATTGGCACTGAGCAGCCCCAGCTGGGCAGGAAGCAGCAGGGAGGGGGTGAGGGGGACCCTGACAAAGCAGTAGGGTGGGACATGCAGGGTTAATTGTCCCCATGCAGGCATTAACCCTCCCGCTGCTGCCAGCCTGCAGCTGCGCTGCTCCATGAGGCCACCCTGGGCTGGAGGATGCTCTGAGTGGGGCAGCACATGGGCCTCGCGGCTCAGAACACCCCGGGCTGGCTGGACAGCATGAGCTGCTCAGTGGGGCCAGGCTGCGATGTAGCCATGGCCCGGCTCCTCCCCACGGCAGAGGGGTGCCAGGCCACCCCCTGCAGTGGGAGCACAGCAGCCCTTGGATGCTGCCAGGAGAACCTGCTGCATGCCCAGCCACCACCCGGCCACTCGGTGTCTCTGAGCTGACCCCCTGTGCCAGCCTGCCTCAGAAGGCAGCACAGCCCGGGTCAGGGCCAGGTATGTGCTGCAGTGCTGGCTCCTTGCAGGGGCAAAGGGCATCAATGTCTTCTCCATGCTACATCCCACATGCAGCACTGGGGTGTTGGAATGGCACTGTGAGCTTCCTCTGCCCCTTGCCTGTCTTCCAGGTCTCTTCCAGAGAGCCATTATCCAGAGCGGCTCCGCACTCTCCAGCTGGGCAGTGAACTACCAGCCCGTGAAGTACACCAGCATGCTGGCTGACAAGGTGGGCTGCAACGTGCTGGACACGGTGGACATGGTGGACTGCCTGCGGCAGAAGAGTGCCAAGGAGCTGGTGGAGCAAGACATCCAGCCAGCCCGCTACCACGTGGCCTTTGGCCCGGTCATTGATGGGGATGTGATCCCAGATGACCCAGAGATCCTGATGGAGCAGGGCGAGTTCCTCAACTATGATATAATGCTGGGGGTCAACCAAGGCGAGGGCCTGAAGTTCGTGGAGGGTGTGGTGGACCCTGAGGACGGTGTCTCAGGCAGTGACTTTGACTATTCAGTCTCCAACTTTGTAGACAACTTGTATGGCTATCCTGAGGGCAAGGACACCTTGCGGGAGACCATCAAGTTCATGTACACAGACTGGGCTGACAGGGACAACCCTGAGACACGTCGCAAGACGCTGGTGGCCCTCTTCACTGACCACCAGTGGGTAGAGCCGTCGGTGGTGACGGCCGACCTGCATGCCCGCTATGGCTCCCCCACCTACTTCTACGCCTTCTACCACCACTGCCAGAGCCTGATGAAGCCTGCGTGGTCTGACGCGGCCCACGGGGATGAGGTGCCTTACGTGTTCGGGATCCCCATGATTGGCCCCACAGATCTCTTTCCTTGCAACTTCTCCAAGAATGACATCATGCTCAGCGCTGTGGTGATGACCTACTGGACCAACTTTGCCAAGACAGGGTGAGTGCGGATGGGTGCTGTGCCTGGGGGATCTGCACTTACTGAAGCTGCACCCCTCTGAGCTGTTCTGGGGTGTGTCCCGCCTGGTGTGGAACACTGAAGCCCCTGTGAACAGAGGTTTGTGTGCTTCACCTCCACTGGGGTCAGGGCACAGAGAAAAGCTGAGTGCAGGCTAGCCCCTAGAACAGGACCCCACCAAGCAGAGGGGTGGGGAGGTTGGTTGGCCATGGGACATAGTGCATGAGACTTGATCGGGATTGGAGTGCTGTCCAGCTATGCAGGACCTTTCACCAGCCCACCACTGGCAAAGGTCCCCCAGTTTCCATTTCTGTGTCCGGCTCTCCTTCCTCATGTCTGGTTTTCCCAGTGCTAGCTCTGTTTCTCCTGTGTTTTGTAGGGATCCCAACAAGCCTGTCCCCCAGGACACCAAGTTCATCCACACCAAGGCAAATCGTTTTGAGGAGGTGGCCTGGTCCAAGTACAACCCCCGTGACCAGCTGTACCTGCACATCGGGCTAAAGCCACGGGTACGTGACCACTACCGGGCCACCAAGGTGGCTTTCTGGAAGCACCTCGTCCCTCACCTGTACAACCTGCACGATATGTTCCACTACACCTCCACCACCACCAAAGTGCCGCCCCCTGACACCACGCAGAACTCCCACATCACCCGCCGTCCCAATGGCAAGATCTGGACCACCAAGCGTCCTGCCATCTCACCTGCATACAACAGTGACAACGGGAAGGAGAAGTGGAGCCCAGAGCAGGAGGCAGGCACCCTGCTCGAGAGCCCCCGTGACTACTCCACGGAGCTGAGCGTCACCATCGCTGTGGGTGCTTCCCTTCTCTTCCTCAACGTGCTGGCCTTTGCCGCCCTCTACTACCGCAAGGACAAGCGCCGGCAGGACACGCACCGGCAGCCCAGCCCCCAGCGTGGCACCGCCAACGACATGGTCCATGCACCAGACGAGGAGATGCCGTCCTTGCAGGTGAGCCAGGGCCACCACGAGTGCGAGGCTGTGCCGCCTCACGATGCCCTGCGCCTGGCTGCTCTGCCCGACTACACCCTCACCCTGCGCCGCTCTCCAGATGACATCCCGCTCATGACCCCCAACACCATCACTATGATCCCCAACTCGCTGGTGGGGCTGCAGACCCTGCACCCCTACAACACCTTCACTGCCGGCTTCAACAGCACGGGGCTCCCGTACTCACACTCCACCACGCGGGTATAGCCGCCCGCCACCTGCGCACACGCATGCACGCACGCACATGCACGCACAGACACTGGCAGAGGGACTACCGGGGCCAGCGGAGCTCCCCGGGCGGAGAGGCAGTGCGGTGGATGGTGCGGCTCTGCAGCCGGAGACCTGCGGGGTCCCAGCGCGGCCGAGGCCCCGCTCCCCCCCCAGCGCTTTCTTTCGTTCCTATCTAACTTCGAGGAGTGCTTTGACTCTCCCTGCTCCCCCTCGGGTCGCCTGAGGGCGCTGCTGGGATGCAGGGGGGACACAGCGCAGCCCCTGCGCCCGTGCCCTGGCACAGGCAGGCAGGAGGGGACCCTGCTGGCAGCAGCCACGGGGCTCCCTGCGCCAGGGCTGTGCCTCCCCCAGGGCGATCACACCCCCAGCGCTCTGCCTGCTTGAGCACCTCTGGATGGAGGAGGAGCGAGGAGTGGGGCTGGGCATCCCATCAACCGGTGCGCAGCATCCTTGGGCGGCTTGGCATCCCCAGTGCCCTGGAATCCACTCCTTCCCTGTGTTGAGAAGCGGCCCTGGGCCATGGTGCTACAGGCAGAGGGAGCAGGCAGGGCCCAGAGACCCGGATTCCTGCTGGGTGCGGGCCCTGGGGCCAGTGCTGGGGGCTGGGGACCCCGGGTGCACGCCCCGGGCCGGAGACTTGGCACATCCACCCCTCTTTGCGCTGCAGAGAATCTCTTTTGTGTCAGTTGTTTCTCTTTGCAGAGACGTTTTTTAAGCAGATCTTTAGTTCTTTACACAACTAACGGAGTCGCCGCGTTTTGTCCTTTGTAAAGATTTTAAAACCAAGTGTTCTTGATACAAAATAAAAAGCCAGTTGGAAGCCAGCTTGTGCACATGGTGCTGGCGCCCCATGGCCCCCGTGGGCACCAGGCAGGGCGCTGCCTCCTGCCCTCTTTTGTATTTTTGATATTCTCCCTCCTCTGTCGCCCATGCCCGCGTGTCTCAGCCAAACAGCCAACCCGATGGGCCACACTGCGGGCACCCATGGCCCCAGCCCTCCCTGCTGCCACCACAGCCCCTGCCACCCACCACCGCACAGGGGCATCAACTGCTGTGAGCACCATTTGCCCGCACCCCGAAAACCAGGGCAGACCCTCGGCACCATGTCCCAGTACTCCCCAGCCTATCCTGCTCCCTTGGGAGCATCCCGTGTCTCTTCACCACTGCCCGTGGGCCATGCTGAGCCCTCCCTGCCCGCCAGCGGTTTGCAGGGTGTGCAGCCCTGGGGGCACTGGCAGGGTTAGGGTGAAGCTGCTCACTGACAGCTACTCTGCCGCCTGCCTTGCTTCTGCTGGGGCCTTCCTCCCCATCGTGGGGTGACCCCGGTTCTGGCATCTGGGGCATGCAGCTGGTATAGAGCAGGGCTGCTCGAGTGGGCAACTGGGGGTGACGGGGCTGGGACACCCGCTGGGCTGGTGGTGGCCACGGAACCACAGGCTGCTGCGGGTGGCAGGGCTCAAGGCTTTGGTGCATCTGGGTGTGGGAGCCCACATGGGGCAGCCCAGCTTCAGCTCCCCACCATGGTGGGCACTGACCCCCAGGGCAAGGCCTGGGGAGGCAGGAGGAAGGATCGGGTCGTGTGGGGACACCATAACTCGTCCCTGTGCAGTCGGTCCGGCTGGCAGATGCTGCCAGAGCTGGCGGCCGTGACGCACCGGTGCCGGCTGGCCCTACGACCTGGGGCCAGCGCACCCCGGCCCTGCACCCTGCCACGGCCCCAGGCAGGGCTGAGGATCCTCATTGGAGAATGTATTTATACCCTGTCACCCGCGCAAAGTAACAAATCCCAAATAAACCAGAAGTGATATTTTTAATAGTAGCGTGTCCTAATGTGTTCTTGGAGTGTGCAGGGGCTGGGGGCTCCCAGGCTGGGTGGGGGCCATGGCTGTGCCTGCTGGCAGGGGGTCCAGGCAGTCCCCATGTCTGTGGCACTCATGCTGCGGGTGCAGGAGGAGGGTCCTGGGATCACCCCAGCACAGCACACATGCAAACCAGCACTGTGGGACCCAGGTGCTGCGGTGTCAGGGGTCCCTGCATGCCACCAGCTCTGCTGCACCACCACCACCATGTGGGATCTCATCTTCCCCTACCCCCCATTTTTCTCCACCCAGCTCCCTTCCCCCTGCTTGCCAAACAGAAAAGCTGCTGGTTTCATTTCTTTTTAATGTAATTTCAACTGGAGTTGCCATGGAAACCAGGCATGGGGCCTGAATTGCCTGCAGGCAGCATGCAGGCAGCGGAGCCAGGGCTGAGCCCCAAGCCAGGGGGGCAGGGGGCAGGCAGCAGGTGAGGGACAGTGGGGGACTGCATGGGGGACTCTACGCTGCTGTCCCGGGGCCCATTGCAGCTACAGTGCCACTTGCACATGTCACCCCACTCAGCACTGTCCTCCAGCCCCTGTGCCAGATCCCCCCACTGCTGCCCAATGTGGGGGTCCTGCAGCCCCTGCCAGCCTGTGCCCTGTGCTCTGGAACAGCAGCACATGGCCAGCAGCATGAGCATGCCCTGCGAGCACCAGCCAAGGATGGTGGTGGACCCCTCACCATGGGGCAGACGGGGAGGGTGGGGAAGGTGCCAGCGGCAGGCAGGGTGACATGACATGCTGTGCTGGGCCACCAAGGGCAGGGATACTGCGGGGCAGTAGCCACAGAGCCAAGCTGCGATGGGGCTCTGATGGGGCAATGGGACTCCTGCCCAGGGCTTGGGGCTGCCTTCCCCTGGGCTTTTCCATGTCAACAGGCAGAGCTGCTCCCTGCAGGCTCAGCTGTCTGGGCAAGGGAGAGCTGCACATCTGAATCCAGACCTGCAGCCCCTGCCGGTACTGCCCCAACTGCTGGCTCCTCTGGTCCAAACCACCTGGCACCCCCGGGGCTGCCATCCCAGGGCCCTCCATTGCAGCCACCAAGTGCCCCTGGCTAATGACCAGCTGGGAGAGAAACCAAGGTGAAAAACACGTCAGGCCACAGGGTCAGGTTTCCATAGAAATGCTGATGCTCTGCAAGCACAGCTCCAACAACAGCCCCCTTGCCGTGTTGCAAGCAGCAGGGCCAGCCCTGCCTGGTGGCCAGTGGCCCATCCAGGTGATGTTGGCATCGTCAGCTGCCTACGCTGGGGTGCCTAGTGCCCTTTTGAAGAGGAGATTCCTCCCTGCCCCACAATAGGGTCTTGCTGTTCTGTCCCCTCTCCTCATCCTTGCACAGTCCGAGCTGCCTGCTGTCCTTAGGTTCCAGCATGGCCACCCCAGCTAGAACCCCAAGCGGTAATCTGGTGACAGGTGACACGTTGCTATTATGCGACTGTCTTTGCAAAACTCCTGAGCCTGCCATCTGTCCAGGGTGTCCTTGACCATTAACAGTGTTTTTCTGGAGACTTGACAAAGCCCAGGGGACACTGTGTCCCAGAGGGTACATGCAGTTAACATCTGCGTGATGACTGTGGGACACCCTCAGCTTCAGAGGACATTGCCCAGGGTACCTGTGGCTGCCCCATCCATGGTAGTGTACAAGGCCAAGTTGGAAGGGGCTTGGAGCAACCTGCCTTAGTGGAAGATGCCCCTGCCCATGGCAGGGGCTGGAACTGAATGAGCTTTAAGGTCCCTTCCAACCCAAACCATTCTATAATTCTATGACCTTCAGGGCTGCTGGCAAAGAGAAACATGAGGAAACTGTACCACAAAGTTGTTCCCGGCATGGGGAGGCGATGAGTGAACTATGCCTGGCTCCTTCCTGCTCCAGGAGCCACAGCCAGCAGCAGGGCAGGGATGCTGCTCTGCACAGCAGCATCACTGGGACAGTGCCCTGGTCCCTGATGCCCCCAGGACAGCAGACCTACCAGTGGAAGGACAAGCTGTTACACCATGCGCTGCAACCCACTCTGCCCCATGCTGCAGTGGCACAAAGGATTTCTGTGCTCACCTGCTGCCAATGCCCTTCCCAAGCAGAGGGAACTCAAACCAGGGGGTTCATCTCTCTGAGGACAGCAGCCTTGATCCAGGGACTCCTGTCCTGCCATCAGCTCAAGCCTGGATGCCTGGTGGCCCCTGCACCATCCTCATCCATACACACACAGTATCCACCATCCACAGCCATCCAGACTGGCAGCAAGGCTGAGCCACGCTTGGGGCCACTGCTGCCAAGCGTGCTGCTCCTGTCCTGGGCAGGGCAGCAGGGGCAAGGGAGCTCTGAGAGTCTGCTCTGCAGCATCCATTGCCTCCTGGCAGCGGGGATGTTTCAGCAGTGGTTGGAGCTGTGTTTCCTCACAGGCTGCTGGGCTCTGAGGTCTCTCCCTAGCAAGGTGCCAGTAGCTGCATCACTCCCTTCCCATCGTCCAGAAGTTGGGTCAGCCTGCCCATCTCATCAGCTTGTCTGCATGGGACATGCTCACGTCCTCAGGGCACTTGCAACTTCAGAACTACAGATGCAGTTCACTTGCAACTTCAGAACTACAAATACCCAATTAACCTCGCAATTAATGTTATTAACGAAGAGCCCGTTGCTGGTCCCTGTGGGCACAGACAGGGGCAGTTTTCCGCTCACTGGAGGCAGCTTCAGCTCCAGACTTGGTACAGTCTGCCCTTGACCAGTGGCTTTTGCACAACCGCTTTGCAAACGGGTGCCAGTGACGGAGACCGGGCCTGGAGGTCAGCGGCCGCCCCGGGCAGGGGAGGATGCTGCCCGCTCCCGCCCATCTCTGGTGCTTCTGGTCCTCCCATAACCTCCCGCTGAGGACAGCAGGCAGGCAGCAGCGGGCAGCAGTGGGCAGCAGTAGGCAGCAGCAGCTCCCGCCTCCCCGGGGTTTTCTCCCTTTTTTAGGGCGCTTCCAGGTCCGTTCCCACGCATTGAGCCCCCTCGGGCACGCGCGGCCCCGCCGTCCCCTCGGCCCGGCCCCGCAGCGCCCCCTACTGCCACGGCGGGTGCAGATGGAGA
>JANRGW010040816.1:0-30140 GCA_024733675.1 Psilopsiagon aymara
AGCGATGGAGCATTCACAACTTCCCTGGGTAACCCATTCCAGTGCCTCACCACCCTTACAGTAAAGAATTTCTTCCTTATAGCCAATCTAAGCTTCCCCCGTTAATGCTAGAAGCTTTACAGCTTATAACTAGCTAATTCTCAAATGAGCACAGCTGGGATCAGAACTTCGGGATTTAATTCAGATTCAGTGTTTTAGTGTGTTGAACCAGCTCTTCTCAGGAGCCTCTGAGGCTCCTTTTCTGCTGTGTTTTGCTACTTCAAAGGGACTGGATTTATTTTGCTTTTGTTGTTATTGTTTTATATCAATACCAAGACTCAGCAAGGACCCAACTGGACATGCATTTCATATATTGTGGAAATTATGGACTACAATAATGCTTACAAAGGAATTATCTGCAGAACATTTTCACCTTATATTGAGTAATTGTCGGTTTGCGCAGATGCACACAGCTACTGTTACACACGCAGCCTGGGCAAGCCTGCATTGCATAATTACTTTTCATTCTCTCTTGTAAGTGTTGGGTAACTGGCATTGTCCTGTATCATATGTCTTATTTTTCTACAAAGCTGCGAGCTGCTGACTTAGCAGCCTTCTGCTTCCAGCCTGGTCTGCCGCCACAAGCACTGCATGTTTGTGGAGATGGCTCGCTTTTCATTTGTTTGTAGTAGGTTCAGTTTTAGTGACATCCAGGAGACCTTTCGCTCAATATGAAAAGGAACACACAAAAGCTTGAAGAGGCAAACTTTCCAGCATGAGATGAGTATCTCCTCCCCTCTTGGTTTTGCTGAATAATTCTGAGTTATGGAAGATCCCCCCTGACTGAAATATCTAATGGTTACCAGTGTCCCAGTGGCTTGATTTTGTTTCTGCAATCACCTTTGAATTCTATCAGTCCATGAGACTCCTGACATCAGTGTCAGGCTGGCACAGTGCTGTCACTGGACACAGATTACATATGCTGTGGAACCTCACCCCTGGATCTTCTCTGGAGGTTGTCCCCTATTTCCTGTCCTGTCTCCTTTGTCCTGGTCAGGGGAGCCAGGATAGCAGAAAAAGACTGTGCCTCAAGCTAGGCAGCACATTTTGGTGAGAAAACCAAAGACAAGCTTTCCAGGCAAGGAGAGGCCCAAGCACAGTATAGAGGAGCTTTGGGGTAGCCTGAGAAGCAGGAGGTCTCAGGCACTGCCTGCCATCTGTGGCTGCCCCAGCACTGCCTGAAAGGAGTCGAGCAACCACCTATGCCAGCGCAACTGCTCTTTGCTGGAAGACCTGGTCTCCCCTGTCTTTCCTTTGTAGGGAGCAGTGTGTCTGTGTTACTGGTGTTCTCCACAGGTTTTAATGTGCTTCCTGTACTGCCACGCTGCTAGTTCAGTAATTCCCTCTGGTATAAATGTTACAGAAAGAGCCTTAAAATATGCTTGGGTGATGGCTGGGTGCTGAATGCTGGAGCCAAGGAGAGTCACTATTTTGGGTGCAAAGTTTATGATAGAGTTGCTTGGGGAGGGGACGGGACAGTGTTTAATTTTCCCATTTTCTCCTTGTGGAATGCTTGTATTTCATGTGGCTTTTGCCTTTCTGTGGTGTGGGATGTGCTTTGCTGCCCCACATCACCTGGATATTTTCACATAGCAAGCTCTCCTTTCACAGACATTATAACTGATGATCTTTCTCTCGCCTTCTATTTTTGAGTTTTGTCTCTTTGCCCTAAGAATTTTTATTTCATTTTATTTTATTTAGCTCAGGAGAACTTAAGTGCTTTGTGGCCTGCAGTTTTGTGGTGGGGAGGTATGAGGAGCTATTAGTGGGACATTCATTGGTCCACAATTTTCTGAGGTTGCATCAGACCATATGTGGTGACTGAAGGGTCCTTGTGGATCTTCTGTATTTAGTAACACAGTGGATCTCCCATAGTCCCCCTTTTCACTTGTAAAGGTTTTGTTTGCTTTACTCTGGTGGTTTCTTGTGCAGAATTTGCCCCCACCCTCTTGTGAGCCAAGAAAAGACAGGTCATGTCTGGATGCTCCAATGCAGATCAGGCTTCTTGAAAGGAAAAAAAATACCACTGGATTTCCCTGATGCATGAGGCATCACTCACTGCAATGCAGACAATCAGTCTGTGATAAAATAACCAGGAACACATTTGGCATTATTAAAGCTGGACAGATCTTAAAGGTTCAGTATATAACAAAGACTGAACCCACAAGAAAGAATTAAAATAGTACTCTGATCTGCAAGTGTAACTGCGAAGTTACAAGTGTTAGTGCACCAGGTATTTAGCTGAGATCCAAGTAGAATCATGCAAGCAACAAAATGGTCCCTGTAGACCACTACTGATGGTGGTGTCTCACAGCCCACGGTGGCAATGCCTTCCTGAAAAACTCTCTTGTCACTTCTCCCCCTCTTCCTTTTCCTGCACTGGAGCCATGTTATAGATACGCTGTTAGTTCTTACTTTGACATGAACCAGAATCCTCTTCCTGGCCAAGCAAAACAAGTGGGAAATGGATTTACAATGGTAGTGTTGGAATCTTGTTTATTGATATTTTGACCCTTTATGGTACAGAATGCAAATATGAGCAGAAAATCCTTTCTGCTTGCTTCTAGAAACAGCCTCTTGCGCTTTCCCTGAACTGCTCTTTCCACCTTGGCAGTTTGGACAGACCCCTGGAGAGATGAGAGGTTTGGCTGAAAAGAGATCCTTTTATTTAAAGGTTGCCCTCCTGTTTACACACGCCACTTCTGTTAATGCTAGTGACAGTCTCATGGGTGAAGCTGAAATCAGACCTTGTCCCTTAACCGTAAATTTGTGCAAAGCAAAACATCATCTTGGGGCGTAGGTCAATTGAACATTTTAATAGTCAGGTTTGGGGTTTTTTTCCCACCACTTATGTTTGAACCAATTGGAAATTGGAATTACTTCAGAAAGCCTTGTGATCTCTTTTTGTAGTCTTCTGAGCCTGATTTTAAGATAAAGCAAAATACTTTGCCACACCTCATTGCTTGTGGTTTAGATCTTCACCTATTGGCAGATATAATGTCATAATATGCAAGGGATGCTTACAAAAATATACATGAATGCATAAAATAAGCATAGTTAAAATAACAATGGGCTATGCACATCCAAAGAGGCTGCCTTAAAATTTTTGGATAAAAACTGTGGCAGGGATAATGACTGCTTTCATGTTGAACTATTTTGCTACAATTTTGTTTTGTGTAACAGTTACACATTATATTACTCAGTAGTTTATTGTTCTTTTACTTCACTCCAGGCGAAGCATTTCAGCATGGCTGGAGTCCAGCTGGATCAAAGCGACATGAAAATGGTCAAAACTTCTCTTCCAGTTAGTCTGCTGCACAGTTTGTTTAGGAAACAAAAATGCGTTTTAAATGTTAATTGAGCTTGTGTTTATCTCTTGGAGGGAGGATCATCTTCCAAATAAACTAATGAATATGTACCAAAGAGTCAACCTCTTGAGCCACTGAGGAAAAAAAGGCTCATTCCGTCACACCACCCCAGCCCATCTGAGGATGTAGCTGCAGTTTCAGCTCATATGGCTGAAGGGAAGCAATTTGTCTGATATGCTTTTCTCATTTATCTCTGTCATGCCGCGGTGCAGCAGATCCTCTTTTGTATAAAATAAGTTGACTTTTTCTTAAAAAATGTCTGTCTTGTGATGTTCAGGCCATGTTCTGCCAAAATCCCCCATGTATTTTATAGCCCAGCTGTATTTCGACTCAAACTTTCAGCAATTTTTTCTCTCCCGTTATGAGGTCCCAGAAGAGAAGAGGCAATAATGCTATTGCCCTGCAGTGTCTGGAGTACATGTATGGCACACAACTTCCTCTCCTTTCACTATTCTAGGAAGAAGATAATATTTTATTTCTGCTTTTGCTTGCATTTCAGCACAAGCTCTAAAAGCAAAATATCTCCCCATTTCTGTAGCAAGTGGATTTTACTGAGCAGAGACATACCCAGTTACCCTGGTGGAAGACCTGATACAAGCTCCTAAGTTAATTGCTGCTTTCCCTGCTGCTTTTCCACTTAGACATTTTTAGGACTTTGGGACCCAATACGCTTATAACAGAAGAATCCTAATGTATTTCTTCACCTTTGGGATTTCTGGTTTAGTTTGTGAATTTGTACATGTACATACAGAAACAGTTGGAACTGGGATTGTGTGCCCTTGCCAAGCAGAGATGATAAAGTATCTATGCTAGAAAATACTTACATATCTAATATTATTATCTGAAATAGCCCCTTTAATCCTAATTTGTGGGGGATGCAAGCTCACTGATGAATTGGCAAAATCACAACCCCCTGAAAAACTGACTAGCAAAACTTTGGCTGCAGAGGGCATATCAGACTTCAGTGCTTTGGCAGTGATTGATACAACTTGCCAGACAGCACCTTTTCACATGTGATAAGATCTTAAAACAAAATCTCATTTTAAATGTCTCTGTTGCAGTGTTAGTCACAGGTCTAATCTGAGTGTTTTTCTTAAATGAATTGCTAAGAAAGAAAGAGAAACTGTGTTTTATGAGGTACTTTAGCCTCTCACCATTAGGGCAAAGAGATTCTGATAGTCCCCCGGCTCCTGCCTGCTGCACCTCACTCCTCTGCCAATGCTGTGCCAGAGGTGTCCTGCTCGGTCTGTGTAGCACCAGTGATAACAGGCTTTTAGGTGACACTACTAAACATAGCATATCAGCAACATCCAAGAGCTCCAGAAAGGAAGTCATGATTGGGAAATATTTCACGGTTCTGAGAAATAGATCTTCATTCCTTGCAAAATTATTTGTAACTAGTGGCATATGCAGAATTCACTGCAATTGTCTAATGCCCCTTGATTATTTGCAGTTATGGAGTGGAGAGTAACATGGGAAAAGCAAAAATCTGGACATTAGCCCATTAATACAGTGGGGCTGTAATGAAGACACAAAACTGCAGCTGGTTGTGGGTCATGCAATGCCACAAACTAGCACAGATCTCAGCTGGGGGGTCCATTGAGCCTACAGGTTTTAATACGTTTGTGTCTCTGCTAATACCTGTGTAAGCTCAATGTGCAACAGGTCGGGTACAGACACAAGGGAAAAGACCCTCGGGCAGATGATCCTGTGAACTTGAGCAGCGTGCATGAGTGCTTGGCCCCTTACAAGAGTTTGCCTGCCATAAACAGCAAGGAATAAAGCCGAAAAAGGACACAGAAAATGGGTATAGGAAGGTAAAGTATCTTGGCCAGACTCATAAGGCTCATCAAAGGAAAAAGGGGAGCTAGGTCCGCTGCTGGTGCTGTGATCACTGAATGAGTCTGACCACACTAGAGCCATGCAGGCTCCTTCAAAAAGTCTTTAGGGACCCTGACTTTAAGTCTGAAGAGGAGACGAGTGTACTAAAGTTAGGCTGGGTTAAGTAATGCCAAGAGGAATAAATGTAATGTCAATAGTATATGAAAACAAACTGTGTTTGATGCAGTTGTCTTTTTGTTATTTATCATGGGGTAGCCACTATTCCCCAATGATGTTTTAATCAACAGCATGCATGCAAATGTACCTTGCACAAGCAAACAATGAATTAATTTGTTTAAAATTGTTCTTCTCTTCTTACATTCTTTAGGAGCTAGCCAGAATATGTCTGATGTATTTGGTGAACCAGCTGGCCAACATGGAGCACTCATTTCACCATATTCTTTTGCTGGAAATAAAGAGTCTCACCGACACTTTCTCAAGCATCTTGGGCACCCAGAGCAGAGATATCTACCGCATGAGCAACAGTTTCACAGCCATAGCCAAGCTCCTCGTCCGACAGCTAGAGAATGATAGCACATCTGGAGCCAGGTAAAGGTTGTTTTTGTATGATAAGGCTACAGCCATCTCCATAGCTGTTTGAGACAATGTATGTTTATATTAAATATATTTAAGTTGCAATGAATGAACAATCAGCTGAAAGTAACAAGTACTGCAGTTCCTGTAAGTCACTACATTGCCGTTTTCATATTGATCTTGATATCCTTCTCGTATCATCCCAGTATATACTCACTCAGCCTTTGGATTGTGTTATTTATAGGGTCAGGTAAGCATGCAAAATAGTTTACCAACACCTGATGGACAGCATCCCTAACCTGAGGTATGCATTTCAAATGCAGGCATGAGAATGACTGACACTGAAATATAATTCTGTAATTGAAGGGTGGCAGTAAGAGCTGTGGGTGCACTGCAGACACCAGCTTTGTGCTACCAGGCAGAATGACTGCCAAGCATCATACACCAGGATTTGCGTCATTTGGCACTGAAGAATAAAGAAGCTGTTCAAGTTTTGGCACTTAAAGGACAGGAAGAAAGCCATGTCCCAGATAAGTAGACTAAGGCAGCCTAAAATTCTTCAGTTAAAAATAAATTGGTGAAGTCAGGCTACACAGTTATCATGGAGTTTATTCTAGATGATAGCCACTGCCGCTGATGAGAACAATGACTGGCATAGCTGCCTCGTTAAGGTTTGCTAAAAAAAGTCTGAAAAAAAGGTTCTCAAGTTTGTACAAAAAGATGTTCTCTTCAGTTGGCTTCTTTTAAACATGTCTCAGCCTCTTTTGAATGAGTATCCTAAAGTTAAAGCATTTGGAGTGTTGCTGCATTTGTCAGTAAAAACACAAGTGTTATTTAAATATATGGTAGTAGTCACTTTTAATTAGGGAAAGACTTATAATTAGCATTGTGTATACTGCAGTAGGTCAAGAGGGCACAAAAGTATAGTAATTCTTTGAAAAAATTTAACACAGATGTCAGAAAACTCATAACCATGAGGGATAGCTTTGGAGACAGACTTGTAGAGTTGGAGCCAAAACATTGAGGTCATTCAAGAAACAATTAATTGGTATCCTGGAGAGATTTAAAAATGAAAAAGGAGAGGAGCGCTGATACAGCTCCTCATTTTACAAGGCTGTAAGAAATATCCAAACTTCACCTGGTGGCTGTAATCTCAGCTGAAATCAAGCCCTCAGCACTCGTTTATGAAAAGCTTCATAGAAGATAGTGAAAAAAATGAAATGGAGATAGTAAAGTGAGCATACATGTTTTCCAAACTCATCAAGTTCAACTGGGACAGATGTCACTTAGTAAAGGGGACCAGAAGAATGTCATGCATTCTGGGAACCGCAGTGAAGCAGGACAGGAATTGAGCCTTCAGTAATAAAGTATAATGATTTTTCACAGAGCCCATTGTGGTCCCTTGATTTACAGTAGAAAAATTATTTGTTAAAATGTTGAGATATTTCTATTCCTTATTATCTCCTGTGCTTAACATTAATCTCTACAGCTGATAAAAGCCAGTAAAAAGCAAGAAGAGGTTTAACTAAAATGTTGTTGTTGTGTTTCCCTGTTCCTCTCTAAAATTCCCCTTTGTAAGGACTGACTTTACTGAGGAGTAGAAGCTTCTTTATCTGTGTGAGTGTGGTTACAGATGCAAAATACTGTTTGGTTGGCGAGTCTTGGTGGGGAGAAGGGAGGTAATTATAACATTTTTCAGTGGGTTTTTCAGAAGATATCCTTATTTTCCCTCAGGAGAAAAATTCTACTGCTTTTAGTGAGCATGAAAGGAAAATGCTTTGGTTGTTTGCTTGTTTAAGCTGCATTTGCTTCCACGTGGCAAGTTTGAACACAGTCATGCCTATAAGTGAATGAAAATCTACTGCTGTCTTTCTAGCCTAAGAGCTGCCATGGGGTCCAGGGGCCAGACTCTGGAGGGTAAAAAGTAGGGGCAGACCATGAAAATGCACACACCTTATCCCAGAGCTGCAGTGGGGCTGCTCGGAGGTTATTCTGGTTTAAAGGAAGGACAGAGTGTAGCCTTAGGTCTGCAGTGGAAGGAACTGAAAGCACTGAAAGCAACACTCCTCCATCCTATTTGTTTTGGTTTTATTGGGTTTTAACATTTCTGTGGATAAATTGCTGCCATTGTAACAGAACAGTCCCTGTGATGCAACTGTGCTTGCCATGAGGAGGGTGTGAGTGTAGCCAGAAGTGTTGGGAAGGAAAACCTCTTCCTAATGCTCCTCTGGGTAAGGACTGGTGTCTCAGGACATGTCTGCACGCAGCTGTTTCAAGCCAGTGGCAAGGCCTGGATCCTTTCAAACAAACCTTTCTGAAACTATTTCTTATTCTCCATCTGCAGCCTGATTTTTAATGATTTTTTTTTTTTTAATTGTAATTTTATCCCTCACCAGTCGTCTGTGACCCTGGTTGTTTGCAGCTGCCACCGTGCTGTTATCTCAGTGTGGCTCTGAGAGGTCACAGTGAAACACTGACTTTTCACAATTATACTTCTTAGGTGTTTGGCTTTATATTTCAGGCTGGTATCAAGCAAAGTACCAGCTAAATCAGACAAAAACAATTACAACAGCAAGTAAGACTAAAATAAGAGTTCTTCACTACTTTAATCAGAGTTTATTCTGACTTGTACTAGCATAAGTGGGACAAGTCCAGACACTGACATGGAAATACCCTCCTAGCTCCAGAGCCGCTGCAGTTACTGAACTGCAGTGTTTTTTAAAGAGGGGCAATCCAGAGCATTTGTGCTGTGAAAGGAAACCAGGATTTTAAAATGTGTGGCTGGATTATAACCATTCCTTCCAGAATCATGTGTTTACATAAGAAGAAACTGATTTCTTTAGAGTGATGGCTGGCTTGGAGTTGTTTGACACAGGCAATTTTACATGCAGTTAGTGGAGAATATAATTAAAACCATGTGATGCTCTGTTGCCCCTTACTGTCACAAAATTGCAAGTTATTCAGTCTCAGAGGGACTTTTTAAGAACATGGAGTTTTAATGGACTGATTCAACCCAGAAGTATCATATGGTCCATTGAAAGAAGGCAAGAAACAAAAGTAAGATAATTAAATGGTGCTTCCAAGTCCTCGATCTGGGTAAGGACAGGGAATAACAGGTTATACCAGTGCTGCTCGCTTTAGTGTGTGACTGGATGAAATGATCTTTTTTCCTTAAGGTAGAGAATAGGTCTAGCACATGGCATCATTTGATATTCCTTTGTCATTCATTTGCCTTTCATTTTCTACAGTGTTCTTTAAATCAACATGTGTAGTAGTGAAGAATGCTCTAATAGCACCTAAGACTTTCCTATGCTGGTAAGGTATTATGCTGTGATTTAATTCAGCACAAGCACCAAGAAGCCTGTCTGCATGCAGCATCTGTTGCCACTGCATGTCCTGCCTGGCTCCCAGGAGCAGCTGCCCTGCACGCAGCACCTGCCACTGGCTGCTCTCTGTGATCGTCAGCATCAGCTACTGAAATGTTCTGGCTTCTACCATCAGTACCTGTGAGTGGAGAGGCTGTGAGTGGCACTGCATGTGAACTGACAGAGGATGCAGCCTCCAGCTCTCCATGGAACCTCAACCTTGAATGTTATCGTCTGGCTGATAGTATTTCTATGATAATTCCTAGCAATAATTTGGAAGCTCCTGATGGGTTTCCCAAACATGACCCAGAGGTTTTGAGAATGCAGTCTCTGTCCACCACTTGTCTTCTTCAAACCCGCAGGTCCATTGTATTTGAGGAGATGATAATGCCTGTTCATTGATGAACCCCAAGGACTCATGCTTGATCCATTTGTGTTGCCTCCATCCGCAGAGTTGAAGCCTTGGAAGCAATCCCATCTCACATATATTTTTAGCAATTTCCATTTGTGTATGCTCTTTTCCACATTTTAAGCACCTGGCTGGTCTTGTTATAATGGGGCTGGTGGTCTGGAGAAATGCTTTGCAAATAATGTATCACTGTTGACTTGCTGACCTGTGTACTTAGGTCTCTTTCTAAAGAGAATTTTAAAGCAGTGAAATGGTGAGTGGCATAGTACTGACTTTTCAAGCCAGGTCCTTACAATTTCTTTATAGGTCTGTGCATCCTTTTCCTCTCAAAAAGAGCCTGAGCTTTGGTGTAAGCTGATGCTCCTCCAGCAACCTCAGCAATGTGCTGAATGTCTCCTGCCAAGATTTCAGACAATAGTTTATTTTACTGTTGCTGGAAGGGGAGGCCAGCAGGAAGGCCTGCCAGGCATCCCATTGGGCACAGGGTGGAGGCTTCATTGAATGTTTCACTTGGGGTATGTGCTTTTGGCTTCCTGGGAATTGGTAGCATGTAAAACAGGTACATGTGAGAGGGATGACCAGGGCTGAGCACTCTGACTTCCTGTGTGGTGCTTGCAGTTGTCCTGAGACCCCAGGCAAAAACCAGGCCGTAAACAAGGTGGTGGCTTGAGAAACACCAGGCAGCAATGAGCCCTGTGTGCACTAACTTACTGCTGCTTCACATATGGCAAGTAGGATTCCTTGATGTGTTTCTTTAGGAGAAGGATTTTCTTGTATTTCCTTCATAAAGCCACCAGAGTTCAACAGAACGACAGACAAAAAAATGCTGTTGTAAAAGGCCATTTTAATTTCCAAACATCGCCAAGGCTTGCTGGCTTGGGTCTATCATTCATAAACCACCTCAGTCCATCAGTCCCATCTCTGTTGCCAGAGGGCTTTATGTGTTTTTACATACGTAGCAAGACATTTTTCTTAGCACTTATTTCCCACAGTGGAGCAGCGTTAAGTGATCTTGGAGTGACAGCTTTCTAACAAATTAAATCTTGTCCCGTATCTCCAGAAAGATTTGTTAGTGAAGGTCAAACTGTGGTTCTTAATTACAGAGGAGCATTTTTTTTCAGTGTTCTGCACTGTTAATATCTTCTGAGATCTTGCCTAAGTTAAAAACAAGACAAAACTTACCAACTCCTCTGAGAAATATCCTGAGCTGCCTTTATCAAATAAATGAAAAAATGCACTTTGTGATGCAGAATTTGTGATTTTGGTTTTGTTTGGGTTGTTTTAACATGCTTTTTTGTTTCCACAGTTGGTAATTTGCAGAATTTGGGAGTTTTTAATAGGCTTCCCAACTGTGAGCATGACACATTGATGCGCTGCTGCTTTGAACGGCTATGTTAAAACTCTTATTTGCAGCCTTCCATATCCGTATTTTACAGATTCAGCTATTCAGATGTTTCCTCATCAGGGTAAAAACCAACAGCCAGCAAACAAGCAAATAAACAAACAAACACAAAGAAATGATCAGAAGTAAAATGAGCTCTAAAGAGCTGTGGGTAGAGTTTAAAAATTAAATACTGTCAAATACCCCTTAATTCCCTGAGATTTCCAATTGTCTTCATACTGCCTTCATGATTTTTTGGTCCAGTTACTCCATAGTTGCAGGAGTAAGATGGAAACACAGAAATCCCCAACAGAAGGCACCTCCCTGAGGAAGTGGGAAGGAGCAACAATAGTTTTGCCACATGTGCTGTTGGTCCCCCAGGAAATTCAGTCCTGGAGTTGCATAAAAACCAAGCAGCATCTTCAAAGAATACAGATATCTAAGGGTTAGGTTTCTGGCAAATGGCTCAGTATTTAGAGAAGCCAAGTCTCACTGTGGGCTGTGAGCTGTGTAGGATCCTACCAGCAAACTCCATTTTCAGAAGCTCAATTTTGGGGAATCTGGCAGTCAGACTGAAAACCTTAAGCTAGGAAACCTGGATTTGGGCATAGAAAAGGCTGAACTTGGGATAGGGTGCAACACTGGTGTGCCTGCCCTTGCCCTGGTAAGGGGTGGTGGGTCTGTCATCCTGGGATCCCTCTGCATAAGGTTTCCATTGTGCCCTGCGGCTTTTGCAGTAGCAATTACTGCCCCAGCAGCACCATGGCTGGGCCTCCAGCAGAGACGGTATTTTTTACTGGTCAAAAGACATTTTAATGGCTAGAAAGTAAATTTTTAACAGCGCTATATCTGACAGGAGATTTATTTTTGTTCCTTAAGATTAACAGCTTCCCTTAAATTTATTTTAAAGTTATCTTCAAATTATAGACTCATAGAATAGTTAGGGCTGGAAAGGACCTTAAGATCATCTAGTTCCAGCCCCCCTGCCATGGGCAGGGGCAACTCGCACTAAACCATGGCACCCAAGGCTCTGTCGAACATGGCCTTGAACACTGCCAGGGATGGAGCATTCACAACTTCTTTGGGCAACCCATTCCAGTGCCTCACCACCCTTACAGTAAAGAACTTCCTCTTTATATCCAATCTAAACTTCCCTTGTTTAAATTGCAACCCACTACCCCTTGTCCTCTCACTACAGCCCCTAATGAAGGGTCCCTCCCCAGCATCCTTATAGGCTCTGAAATTTTGTATTAAAAGATTGCATTCTAAAACTAACGTAACAGTTAACTTTACAATAAAACAGCTTGCCCTGCAGTCCTACCAAGTTCATCTTAACTCTTTATTTCCTCTCTTTTGCTGAACTTCAGTCACATTGCTTAGGACTTTTATTGAGCCTGTTTCTGTACTTGTGCTGAGTTTTGAGAGATGTTTTTCTTATTCAGAATACAATAATTCAGTAGGAACTGCATGTACTTCTGTCAAACTTTTAAAACCACAGACTTCTAAAAACTCTGCAATTAGCTTGACTTTGAGTTTATGAAAATAATATAGTAAGTTGCTGTTTAGCAAGCTAGAGAGAATGGTTTAAATTCAGTTGAAAAACTTTTTGCTCTGGGACCACAGGGGAAAGAGTGGGGTTTTGCTTATGCAGATACAGCACATGCAGTTTCTAATCCAGTGTTGTCAGAGATGTTCAATGTTTCTGATCCATCTGACAGAGATATTGATTCTGAAGATGCTTTTGAAAATGATTAAATGATTCTCTAGGAGAATCTCTGCTGAAACATAATTATTTTACCAGAAACATAATAAAGGCAGAAATGCAGCATCAGCATCACTATGAACACAGTGTGCCAGAGTTAAATCTCTGCTTTCTACTTCCTTAGGATGGAAAATGATACTGAAACAGAATCTCCTGTACCACTGGATGATTTAAAATCTGTTATGAATGGAAGTGGAGAGGATGAAAAACTTCAAGTTAAAATACAGGCTTTTGAAGATAAAATAAATGTCGACAATGGTACTCCTGCCTCAGTGCGGAGATACAGCTTAGGCCAGGTTTCTAAAGAAGAAAGGAAGGATATGAGATTTAACAGGTATGGCTCTGTAAAATGTGTGACTGCTTTTCATGATTATAAGCTTATAAGATTTTCAATAAAACTTTATGCAAACGTGGAGTATTTGGCCCACTTGATGCCTTTGGGCATCATAATTCTAATTTTAACTAAGTCTCATACTCATGTATTCAAAGGCTGGATAAAACTTTCCTAAATTATTTACTTAACCTCTTGCGCCCTACACCAGCACAAGGCATAGGAAAATATTTGCATACAGATATTACTAGAAAGGAAAAGATTTTTTTGGGGGTACTATTGCTAACAGTAAGTATCAGATGTTTGAATGAAACTTTGCCTGTATGCCATGAGATGAGTATGACTCTCCTGGGACCCTGGGTTAGATAGCAGCTGAGACAGCAACATGCACCCACAGTGTCTTTAAGTTGCCTGTGCACTGCAGCTTTGCAGCAGAGCTTTTTTCTTCCTGCTCCAGTATTTGTCTTTTTATCCACTTCACTTCTACCCTTTTTACTCTTACAGAGGCTTAACTTCATCCTCAGCATATAGGTGTGGGGCAATGAAGAACTGGAGGCTGAATCTTGGTTCAGTTAAATGGAACTGGATGGAATTTTTTATGATTTGCTCAATAATTACATATATTCCAGTCCTGGGGTTATAAGTTTCTTGCACATAGGCTGACTGGCTCCCTCCATGGCATGCAGATGTTGTGATATATGGATATTATTTAGTTTCATTTGCTTATTAAAGCTGTGGCTCGCATTTTGCTTTTGAAATGCATATCTACCAAACAATACTTGCTTCTGGCTAAATGAGCCCCACACTCATCTCTCTGAGCCAGCTGCACAGAGGTTACTCAGAAGAGCATGTATTTGGGTGATTTTTGTTTCTGACCTCTACTCCAAAACCTTTGTCCTTTCCTTTATCACCTTCCAGGTCCAAAAGCCTCGCCTTGCATGCAGTTCGCATGAAGGGCGCAAACTCAGAGTGTGGACAGGATGAAGACAATGGGGAGATCACTGCTGGTATCTCCTTCTCTGAGATCTATGTTAGCCAAGAAAATGACAAATTGCCTTTCAATGTTGATACTGAAGCAACACAACTGGGAAATTCTTTGGTTTCGCACCAAAGTATCGATTATGTGGAATCAGCAAATTTGCCAGACTCTACTAAAGAGAAGGCCCTTGAAGGAAGCACAGAGGCAGCGATGAACCCCAAGGAATATCAGGATAGGCTCTACTTGCACTTGAAGGAAAACCTGGGTAAAGTGAAAGCATATGTCACAGAGATGGGGAGAAAAATTCCTGTCCCTGATCAGTGTGTTGTTGAAGGTAAGAGCTCTAAGTCTTCTCAGTTACAAGAACTTTAACACTATGCTGAAAGTCCTTTCAAGGTCCAAGCAAATGGGTAGCAAAGACCCTCTAGCACAGAGCTCATGGATGGAGAAGAGCATTAGTTTTATAAAACAATGTCATTCCCAAACGGCAGTGTTTTGAAAACTTCCAGGACTGTTGTTCTTTTCCTTCAGGGAAAAGGGCAGGAACTGTTGCACTGAGCGGAAGAGATCCTGCTGTGGGCTAGGTCTGGTAATGCCTCTGGGCATGTCCGTAGGGTAGAAAAGCAAGGGAAATGCCACCTGATTGCAGGCTGTTAATTATGGAGCTGTGTGAACAGTTGTGGAGAGTCAAGCACCACAGACTGTGTGTGCCATGGGTCACACTTGGCCACACAGGTGTAGGAATAAGCACATGCTAATATTTAAGCCTCCTTCTTGGTGTGCTGGGCTAGTGTAGAGCAGATCTGTGTCTCCTTCCTCATTATCATGATATTAAATCAGGACCCTCAGGTCAGCACATTTCAGTCTAGACACAAAGCTCCTTGAGGCACAACAGAATGAGATCCCCAGTGCGTCAGGTTGGATGCTATCTCACCACCCCCCTGGGGTTGTTTAATGTTTTCTGCTTTCATCAGGGGTGGCATTTGTTTTCAAGTGTGAGAAAGCTGGGTTTATGAGACTGCGGGGGAGGAGGGCGATGCACTGCTTGATGGGTCTTTGATACTTCTCTTTGAAGTAAATGCTTTAGGTTGGTTTGTGAGACTCTTGTTTACATGAACTTGTGTGCATCTAACCACTTGCTGCTGGTTGTGAGCTATTCACAACTCAGCCCTTCAATGGACCATGTTGATTCCAAAGAGTAGATGACTCCATAAATTAAATTGATTTGCAGCCACTGAACACCTCATGTCCTAATACTACAGAACTTCAGGTCCATCAGATATCAACTTCTGTGGATAAAATATTTATTTGTTTACTTTTTCAGTGGTCAAGAAGTTGAAAAGCAGTTTCGACCCATAAAAGGGATATGACTGTATTTTAAAAGCTTATGTTTCTGAAGAGTTTTCTAAATATCTCAAATTCCACATTTACTCCTTGAAATAGTTATTTGACACAATTAATGATAAAGCTTCTAATTACAGTGGAAACATGACAGTGAACAAGCTGGCTTTTCAAGTGCTGAGCGTTATGACCTTGCATTAATCAAATGCAATAAGTTCAATATTTCTAAATGCATTGCTCAGTTTCCTTTCTGAAGTACTTATTATGATATGTTCTAAGCATGTGACTATTTCTAAATTCATTCAAACTATTGTAATTTCCTGAAAATCCTCAACTAGCATTCTTAGGGAAATTCTTTGAGTAGGGACACATGTGCAGATCAGGAGATTTATGTGACTCATTCTAAATATGTTGAAGAAATCTGGTTCATTACTCAGGGGATAGCTTTGTTAATATTTCAGATATTAAATAAATCACCCTATAAAAACTTTCAGTTATTGGACTCCTGTGATTCCTGCACACTCTAAAGGCCTATTCAAATGTGCAGGGCTTACACTTCAAATAAGATGTTTAGAAAATAGTAAAATAATTTTAGAAAATATTAATACACATAGTTGGCCATTTTTACATTGCTTGTATAGTTTGTTGAACTGGATATTTAATACGTAAACCATGGAAAATATTAAAAGATATGCACTTAAGAGCACTCTCCCATGAAACAGAGTACTTAAAGGAAATAGTGGCAAAATGTGTTGCAAGAAAATAGCACTGCAGTGTGCTAATAACAGAGAGTGCAAAGTTCCCCACGTACCCTTTTGTTAGTCACGCTTTTCCTGGGCTTTCAAGTGGTAGCTCACATACAGGTCAACAGACTGTTAATGTCAGTTGTAAGAATTTCTGTGTAATAAATGGGCCAATAAATGGGTCAAATTCTGTTCACTTAAACAGAATTCAAACCCCTGCTTGCATTTCTAATGACAATGATGTCCAACCTATGAGCAGACTGTCTGTGAACATGGAGAATGCTTTATTGCTTGAAAGTGGACTGGATGGCATCCCCAAAAGGATGCTGTGATGACATACTGGTGAGAACAGAAGATGCTTGCATGCCTTTGGGTACATCCAGAATCAGCGTGTGTAGCCCGTGCCAGATATGGGGGCACTGATAACAAGAGCAGTAGGAGTGAAAGTGAGGAGTTGCTGAAGGTTTTCCAAATATGAAGTCACTGCCTTGCAGAAAAGCAGAGGATATTCAGTTCAGTGCTCAGTAGCTGGGGGGAAAAATCAAGAGAAGAATTATTAAGAATATTAGATACATCAAATTACATCATTATGTCATTGTCTGCATTAAGTGGAGCCTGAATCTTGAAGGACAAAGGAGACCAGTAAGCAGGAGTATGAGGATACTCATGGGCCTCCATATGCAGAATGTCCTTGGAATCCACAGTCCAGAAAAGAGACAGCTGACGGAGACTTGCAATATCCTAAAGGACTGAGAAGAATAATTGGGAGTGGTGGTCCACTGTCTATCCTAATATAAGTACTAGAGAACGTGTAATGAAGTTGTCAGGAAGCCAATTCAAAATACACAAACCAGGAACCTCTTAACACATAATTATATACATGTAATTAAATGGAAGAGCTGATTGCTACAGCACGTAAGTATGTTGAAAGGGTACCTGTTTTCAAAAATGGTTAGGTAAATTCAGGAATCAGAGCCATTCAAGGGTTATCAAAATAATACCACCCAACTCTGGAAATGCTGGAACCATGGATGGAGGTACCAGAAGGGAAGTTACTGCTGCGTGCTATTTCTATTCTTGCACTCCTTGCTTAGAGCTCTCTTACTTGCCCTTTGCAAGCTAATACCAGGTTAAGGTCCTGGTGGGACTTTCTGACTCAAATTAGAATTGCTATTTGAACATCCCTTGAAAGGATGAAAATTGAGAGAATTTGTTTTCTTAACCAAAGTATTAAAACTCTCAATGTCATAGACACTCTTGACTCTGAGTGTGGGTAAGGGGGCAGATCCGATGATCGGGTCCCTTGCGTGTCTTTGGTTGCATCCTCTGCTCTGCAACATTGTGATTTGCAAACTTTCTCTTTTGCTGTTGAGTCAGACATTTTCTATGTAGGTCTTACCCTCACAAAACACTTTTGCTTTACAGGGTGTGTTTTTTCAGTCTCCTTGTTGATTTATAAGTTCATTTGAATTATGCTGTGTGTCAAAATTTATGCATTATTAACTTAAGTGTTAGGTTTTACAACTGTGAAGGGATAAAGAACTTCAAGGGTGGATCCGTGATCTGTCTGTGATGGTTTGGAGATGCCTCCTATACACATTGAAAAATTGACATGTCCTCAGCTCTCTTATCTCACTTAGTATTTACTATTTTTGGCTTCAAGGAGAGAAGAGTTATGCACTGGGTGATGATCCTACAGCAAAAGCAGGGTTAAGGCTGGGCTGTTAGCCAAAATGTATGTCTTTTACTAAGAAAATGGCTAAGTTGAGGGCGTTTTGAAGAACAGACAAGCTACAACAGCTTACCAGATGCATGTGTGTATATGCATAAGTGAATCTCTTGGAACTAGTACTGCAGACAGAGAGAGGATTTAAACTGGGGAAGAAAGAAGGCATTCAAAACCACAAAAATCCATTTATTTTAGTCTGTTTCAGTTTGGGGCTGATGGTTTGGTTCACTTCCTGCTTAGTTTGAACCACTTGGCCCAGATTCCCATCTCTGCCATACCTTAACAATTTGAGGCATTCTTTTATGTCATGTTAATCACTTTAATCCTCTTAATCCTGTGGATCTTTCCCTCAGAAAAATAAAAGAGAAAGCTACCATGTTTGTGAGATGCTTTAGCTTTCACAGAGCTAAGCAAACAGTTTTCATCAGCCCACATTTTTCCAAAAGGTTTGTGATCTTATATCTTATCAGTACCTCCCAGATTTTGCAGATAGCAGTGGCCCAGTCTTGTGCAGCTATGATTTCCTGAACACTCCTGAGTTTGGTTATTGCTTTTCAGTATACCTTCAGCAGGAGTTCCGCTGTTTTCAGGTCCCAGTGTTTAAGAGCAAGACACTGTGTTCAAGATCCCCACATTGCATTTGCAGTTTCCCCACTGGCTGCAGTAGGTGCTCTCTGAAAAGTCTTTCAGCCTTTCTGCCTTTCTAGGTCTCAATGTACTATTCTGAGGAGATAGGGCTGGCAGTGGTTTGAGAAGGTTTCTTTGAAAGACTTAGATGAAAGATGGCCTTCCTGTATTACTCATAACTGGTGTTATGACCTGCCAGAGTTGGCTCTGGGAGTGCCACAACATCCAGCTGGAACCTGAACCCATTCTCAAAAGACTGCAACCCAATTACCGCTGCATGGGGTAATTTTTAGGTCTCATCCATGCTGGATGACTTATTCTTGTTTCCCAGATACACAGGGATGGTGGATAAAATGCATGGGCATGTGTATTCTGCCTCTGGGAGTGGCTGATGTCAGATGGTTCCCAGACACAAGCCTGTACAGCTGCTGGATTTGGTTATAATTTGAGGGCAGGTCCTTGTGTTCCAGTCTAGTTCTACTTGCTCTTTGAATAAATGGGATAAAACTGTCACCATTAATGCCTACAGCTCAGAGCATTGAGTGTCAAGCAAGATGTTGGAAAGAAAGCATTTTAAAATAACTCTGTGTAGAGGATGCTGTGAAGGATTTGCACACCTCCAGCCTGCCTAGCCACCTTTTTAAAAAGATAGAGCACAGGGAGATCATTCAATCCTTGGTCACTGAAACCACATTCAAAATGCAGTGCCATCCAGTGAAAAATAACCATTTTATAGTAGTGAGTCACTCCTGGCTCCTTGGTGCCCTACAGGAGGAAACAAACAGCAAACATTTTGTGGGCTTAATAACAATGCTGAAAGAGGAGGCGGCGTCAGGGGAAACAGGTTGCAGTACGCTGGCCCTAAATCTGGTTGTTGTTATGTTTTATGCTGTACTGAGAGATAATTGGTACCATATGATGGTGTAGATGGAAAAGTTCATTGCTCCCCTGCTGTGCTCACCCCTGCACTGGTCTGATAAATTCCAGCATTCCATAAGCCAAATGTTGATTTGGAACAGATGGACCTCTGGTCCTTCAGTGGGATCACAAAGTTGCATAGGTTCAGGCCAGCATTTCCAGAGATCAACTCTGCTGCTGCTCAGCCAAAAGAAAATATTAGTTGGCATTTTATTCTACAGGACTGTTATTTCAAATGCATCTCAAATATGAGGGCAGGCAGTGAGAATGGAAATGCTAACTCACAGGATGGCCATTGTGCACATGGTGATGTGGGTCATTAGACACGAAGAAAATCCCAGTGCAACTGGGAGAGTAATAGGAACATGAAAGCACTCATAACTTGCTGCCCTCACATATGTGATAATAGGAAATCATGTGTGCTTTACACCTAATCTGGAAGCATCAATTTAAACAGGCTGGTCTCCAGATGCACTTTACCTGGTAGCTGGGAGAATCCTTGTGGAGTGGTGTTATCACTCTCCTGGGAGAAAAGCCAAGCCAGAGGACTTTGACTTCTGAGCTTCTGGGTGGGACCAGGATGGACTTAACGGTTCCTCCTGTGTCCTTCCTCACCCTGCTGTATAGGCAAGGTGAGCCAGGCTGTGGATGCTGGGCAGAGGCAGCTGGAGGATGTGGCTGGGGCACAGAAGCCAGGCACCAGCAGGACCAGGGTATTTTCTCAGGATCCCACTTTCCTGCTCACACCTTATGGGTTCTTTGCATGTCTGTCATCAATACAGGCAGCAGAAACGTAAATGCATTTTTGATTCTGAAGATGGGACAATGTGGCAGAGATACTTTCCTGTTGTATCTTCCCACATGACATCGGCTTTTCATTGTCCTGACAGTAAAGGAAAAGAAGCTAGAAGGTTTTATAAAGTTAAGCTGATCTGTACATTCTCAAATGTGGCCTTTGCCATTCAGATTTGGACTGTGTGTATTGAGTGCATTGTGGTGGCTGTCCAGAACCCAACTGCATTTATGCCTTCTCCATGTATTTTTGGGTAACTTACTGGAGGTGAGATCTGTCAGTCCGAGTTATGGCATGCATGCAAAGCTAGTATTATTAAAAAAATATAAACCAGCATTTCCTGAAGCTGGTTGCTTTAAAAATTACCCTTTTCTCCTATAAACATATTTATTGTTTGCCCACTTATTTGTAATCCAAAATGAAGAGAACAGGCAAAGGCAACTGAGGAAGCCGGAAAAGGCTTAATCTGAAATTTAAAAAGTTGCATCCATTTCTTATTCCCTGGTTTCATGTTTATGGCTGGGTTTGATTCTGTTCAGGAAATTTATGAGCATACTTTAACACCTATTAACAGATTTTATTTAATAGTAAGGTTACCAATGTAAATCAAATAATGCATTAATTGTTCCCAGAACCAATGGCTCTGGACCTACTCGCCTATGAACCTCCAGTTTTAGCCCATCGTATTAAGTTGGAATAAACAACAATTAGCAACTCTACTGACATTCTTCTGTGTATATTTTTTGTTCTCTTCCCCAGGCACAACCACCTAGTAGTGAACTTTAAAACTGCAACATATATTCTCTTGTTTCCTGTAGGAAAAGCAAGTTGTTGCTGATTCTCTTTCTAGAAGTTTGACACTTGTCAACAGATGTGATGAGAAATCTTTATTGACTGGAGGAGCCTTTCCTGGAGACCTTGATCAGTTCTGGCCCTTTGGGGCATTTGGTACTCTGTGGTGTTTTGTGCCTTCCATATCACACATTCTTCATCTTTAAAAATCCCTTTCCTTGTGTTACTCGGACTCTCCTTCCAAGCCAAAGCCAAGCTGAGGAAGGTGAACTCATCATTCTTTATGGAGAAGGTGTGCCCAAGATTCACCAGCCACTGCTGCCAGTGATGCAGGACAGCAGGATGTGCATGAAGCCAGGTATGATGCCCAGGCAGAAGCTGTGATGAGGAGCTGCTTGAGTGGAGGGATGCACAGAGCTCTAAAATGTCTTGGCTTAGATCTGCTCTTAGGTGCTTGTCAGTAAGGATTATTCATGGTAACTGGATAAAAGAAGCACTTGTTCTGTCTGTGCAGTGGATTACAGCAGATAGCAGCAGCAGATACTGCTTTGTTGCTAATGAGATGAAGCAGAGATATCTTTTCTCCTTTGCTGACTTAACTAAGCAGCTGCTTAGTCTAAACAAAACTCTCCTCTCATACCCAGACTTCTCACCTAATAGACCTGCTTTGCATCAGAGCTTGCTAGCCTCTCCCTGAGTAGGGGGTAGATCCAGGCTGGCCACATTTCCACCTGCATGTGCAGTCACAGGATGAGACCCCCAAGTGCTGAGAAATTGGCTTCTCTGATGTCACAAATGGGAGCACTGATGAGATGTACAAAATGTGCCATAATTGTTTCTGAGAAAGTCAAAGTGTGGCTCAGCCAGCAGTCACTCATGGGTGCACAAGAATCTCATTTCTCCCAGCAGTAATATAGTAGTGGCATGGCTATGGGAATGCCTGATGTGCAGACCAGGGTAATGTGTGTATTTACCCAGGCCTGTCTATACTACATAAGTGCCACAATAAAGACATACCTGGTGTTGTCCCTGAGCTGTCCTTTTCCTCCTCATGTGATATCTTTTGATGTGTTGACATGTGCAAGGGATTTTCCTTCCCCAGAAAAAACAATCATATCTATTATCCAGCTCCAAGAGCTAGCACTCCTAAATACTCATAAGACAAACTCTGTCTCATTTTGGGTTGGTTTTTTTTCTTTTTCTACAGTCAAAGCATCTATGAGCCCGTGCAATAAAGAAGTGCTATTAGAGTTGCAGATGTACTGGTTGGAATGGTGTCTCCATAAATCCTAATTTAGGTCAGAAGGGCCAGGTTACTTGGTGAAATGGAGATCAGCATCAACACCCTGCTTCAAATTTGCTTTCCACATTTAGAAGAGGCAATATGTTTTAATGTAAAAAAATGGTTCTAGAACCTGTAAATGTGTAGCTTAAATGCGACCAGTGCAATAGATTTAATGTCCTCAGGGAAATCACTTAATTTTTAACTTCCTCACTCCCTTGCATACTTTCGACCAATTATTTTAAAGAGCTGCAGATCCATCTTTGCCATAATTTGGGCTTCACTGCTCTAAAGCTATCAAAAAGACCTTAACATTGGATTACCAACGCTCATCAGGATGTGCTGAGTACTGAGGGAGCTGTTGCAGAGCAAGTAGGCTCTGTTGACAGGACTCTCCTGTGTGCTGTACCTTACTGATAATCTGAAAATTTCTTGAGGCTACATTAGTCTTTCCTTACCACGTAAAGTCAGAGTGAGTTTGTTGCATGTTTCCACACATGGAATTACACAGAGATTCAGGGATTGTCTCCACCCTCTTAGGCTGAGGTTGGTTTCTTTTCACCTTCAAAGCTTTTTCGCTAACTCAAGCCTGCAAGTGATTTATTTTTGTTCTTCCTAGCAAAAATTCGTGTACACTCCCCTTTCCTAGGTAAAGCTACAGACCTGATTCCTGCTCACCCATCAGATTTCCCCATGCCAGCTGCTGTGCACTGCCAAGTGCAAATGTAGTGAGTTGTTTTCCCTAAAATGTCTACCTTCCAATCTCACAGTGTTAACTGATCTTGCTATATTATATTTTCTGTACTCCTTTGAAACCCATTGGAATTACACAAGGTTGATGCTTGTTTCACAGTACTTTATATAACTTGCAATGATGGACTGGGAAAAGTATGCAATATAGCTTACCTAAAGCTCACCTGATTTATGTACACGTGTTTAAGGAAAGCCCAAAATGTATCTTCTGAAACTGCATATTGTACTGATGAATTACATCAGTAATTCATACTTATGTATGAAATAAATTTATGCAATTCATAAATACTGCAATGATGTTAAAAGCACCTTTTTTCACTCAGAGTATGTCTGAGCACAAGCACATTCATATATGTGTCACATGCATGCTTTGTTCCTAAATGATCATGCCACACTTCTAACTTACCCACAAGGTCCAGAAAAAATGACCTACTGTGATGGACATGTTGAGGTTTAAATAATGGTTCATTGGGATCCTTTAATAGGATATTATAAAAGTGCAATATTATACTAGAAATATCGAAACCTATGGTGAATGTTGTTAACTATGCTACAGTAGGATATAGTGAATAGACTGAATTGAAATTGCTCCAAGAGTGGGGAAACACAAGATCAATACTGTCATTTCTAGAAACATTCAGTGCTTTGGTTTGGCTTCTTATGGTACTGGTGTGTTGGTTTGCACTTGAGTAGAATATAGTGTAACAGTGCTAGATGTGTATCTGGGTCATCTTAATCTTCATCAGAATAGGTTTATTATTTAAATACCACTTTCTGCTGACCTTGGGATAATTGAGATTAGCTGTTCTATGTTGAAACTCATAGTTCATTGCAAACCACTGAGAAACACATGTAGTGAACTTTGGCTTGTTATCAGATATTGCCAAATTCAGCACATCAATGCAGAAATAGCTATGAGTAATCACTCATGCCAAAGTTTTGAAGAGTGTCTGAGTAGGAGGCACTTTTTCAGTTGGTATTAACAAACGAATGCTACTTTTTTCCAGGAACTAACTTTTTTGCTCAGCCAGCATGGACTCCAGCCCTTGAAATTACGTTTATTTTGGCATATATTATCAGCCTCAGGATTCTTCTCAATGTCATCCACAGTGTCTCGCAAAGCAGTTTGTCAGGGTTTTGTGTGTCTCCATATAAACTTTGCAATTTTTTGTTCTACTGCATTTAGAAACCTCCTTCAGAGTCCCGTTAAGCACTGTCCCACCTAGCAGTGGGCATCCTTTCTCTTAACTGCTAACTGGGGGCTGGTATCCTGGGACTCTGCAGCCTTTTTCTCCCAGCTGCAATGACTTCTGTGGAAGATTACCCAGGTGGGATATAATCAGATTGACGTGGACTTACTGTGGACTCACTGTAGGTTACAAGATATCTAGCTTTGGACTCTGCTGCCTTGCACAGTTGCTAAATGCACTCTAATGTTTGCCTGCAGCCTTTAAATGTCTCCCATGTTTCTTGTCAATTCATACATTTGTAACTGAAAAAATAACTGCCATACTAACTGAAGAGGAAGGCATTGACTACCAGCTCCTTTTCGCAGTGGCAGTATGTGGTTTATAGTCTTTTTTAGCTAAGAGTGATTTCCCATAATGAACTTTTCACACACAGGAACCAAGACCCCCAAGCCTCTACTTCTGGTTGAGTGAAGTTAAGGTTTTGTTATCATCTGTGATGCATAAGATAGGGGTCTTTAGTTTGGACTATGCTGTTGGAAGAGCTTTCTGTCAGCAGCCTCCTTGGAGCATCATAGACCCATGGAAGCGTGGGGGTTGGAAGGGAACTTAAAAATCACCCAGTTCCAACCGTCTTGCCAGGAGCATGAATGCCTTCCACTAGATCACATTGCTCAAGTCTCCATCCAATCTGGCCTTAAACACTTCCATGGATGAGGCAGCCAAAGCTTCTCTGGGCAACCTGTGCCAATGTCTCACTACAGTCATAGCAAATAATTTCTTCCTAATATCTAGTCTAAATCTCCTCTCTTTCAATTATCTCAGTTTAGCAGCATTTGCATCTTTGTTGACTTAGCTAAGGCCTGGCTTTCTACCACTGAAAGCTAATGCTCATACACACCTTTCTAATACTATCCCACTGTAGATCTCAGAGTATATTTGCACATAGTTGATTGACGTGATCCAAACAGCACTTCTACAATTCCACAGGATTTAGTCAATGTGCACAATTAACGTCATTTTCTTCAAAGAGCAGTCTACAAATGCCCACTGCTTGGCATCAAGCCACCACTTTGTCTGGATTCTTTCCTCCTTCAAGGCAACATTCTCCTGTAATATATTCATTTTTTCAGGCCTTCACAGGAGGAAAGAGTGCTGTATTTCCTAACACCACTGAGGATGCCTCTCTTTTTGGTGTGTTTGATGAAGACAAGAGCAGTGGCCCCACTTCAGCTCCACTTTCCATTGCTGCTTCACAGGAAAAGAAACATCTTCAAAGTAGCCTTCTGCTACTCTAGAGGCACATATTGGGTGGGTTTTCTTTCTGGCTCACCTGTAGGCTAGGGGAGCTGGGACTGGTCTAGGTCCTTTCTCCTCTCTCTTTGGTGGGGAGTGATTCAGGTGATGCTTGTAGTCCTGTTCAGCTCATCATTTTGACTTGGTTCATGGACTCCTTCTCTAGGAAGAAAGCTTCCTACCTGTTCTGACCCTGTGACATCCTAGTGCCTATGGCTTTTCTTCTGCTTTCACTATTGCTCCTTCTGCCCCCAATTTGGCTTTTGCACCTGCCTGTCATTAAAGATTAATGAACATTCCATTGATTTCCAGATAATCCAAGATTCATCTGCTGCAATGTTGCTGAGTTCCTCTGAGGCAGGAGTGCTGCTGTCATCCCTTCCTTTATGGTTGCTGCAATCTGGTTTGGTTCTTACGCTCATTTCCAAATATTATGCATTGCTTTGGCTTGTGTGTGTTTCCTCACAGTACATGTAGTGACTCTACTGTTTTTTGCAAACTCTAATCTTCCTGTGCCTCTACATCTCAGATCCCTTCTTTGCCTCAGTGGAGTCTGAGTGAGCTCTGCAGCCCCAGCTTGGTACTGGTGCCCTCCTTTACTCAGCAATTTCAAACAGATTTGTCAAAGGATATCAGAGTGGTTCCCACTTGCCGGTTTCTGAAGTTTTTTCTCCCACCTTAACAACCATCTGGCTTCTCTATAGCATCTTTGACAGCTTCCAACATCCCAGTTTTGAGTTTTCTGCATTTTCAGAGGCAATCTGATCTATTGATACTTCCATTATAGGGACCCAGGCTTCCATGCCTCTGGGAAACTCACTCCTCATACACTGTGGTTTATGTGAAATACTGAATTTATTACATTTCTCTCCTATGCTTTCATGTCCCGATAGATAAAAAATATTAAAACCTACAAGTATTTCAAGATGGTCTGTTGCTGGACAGAAAAGCTTTCTGATATCTGTCTTCCTTGCTCCTGGCTCTCATTGTCAGTAGATCCAGAAGGTCATGCTATTTAAACTGTCTCCTCCTAGCCATGTTCTCTAAAGCGTTACAACTCATTTTTCCAGTTATGATATTTTCTTACAGCATTTTATTCCTACACCTTCACTGCACAGGGGCTCACCAGGATACCACGAGACTCTGCACAGCTGGCCTGTGTCAGCCTTCTCAACTGGTGATTCATTCTGTGGATGCTGCATGGTAAAACCTGGCTGTCCAGCGCTGCAGGAGCCTACACTGTGCTCTCTTCTCTTTGAAAACACTTCAGCTTTGGTTCTGTAGGTGGTGGCAGGCCAGGGCCCCAGGAGAGGTGAGCAACGGTGACTTGATGCATAGATCTAGTGGGCTCATCAGCCACTGCACGGAAGCTTATCTGTCTATCATTCCTGCCTTTAGCTAGGAAACAGGTGTGGCAGCAGCAACTAGTGGGTCAGATTGTTCCTGTTCCCTTCCAAATTCAACTCTCCAGCTGGGTGAAGGGAGAGGGCACAGCTCTCTCCTCTGTTTGCATCATGGTCATGATCTAAGGATCTCTGTCTCTTGTTTTCCGTGCCTTTTTACCTTGGTTAGCTTTTGTTCCTGTTTAAAGGGGCTATGAAATACCATCACTATTTTAAGTTAATAAAATGAATAGGTTATCCCTAATATGCTGTTATCATTCTGAGTAGTCATCCAAAGACAGAAAATGAGGATTCAAGGTCAATATTCAGCAAAACCTGAATTCTGCATCTCAAGGGCTTCATTTCCAGTTAAAACCAGCACGGGAAGCTCAGAGTTAGGTAACATTATGTGACATATAGCTCTGTACTGGACAGCTGATCCCAGATGGCACCTTGAGACTGCATGTAAGCACTGTGGAATTTTTATCAGCAGGTGACATGATCATAGATGGCATAAATGGTCAGTATTTAACAGTGTTGAGAACTGGAGATGCTCTGTCTGTCTGTAGTGCCCCAGAGCTGGGACTGCAAGCCAGACTGCACTTTTGGTGAAAAACCTCTGTGTTGAGTGGATGACACTTGAGTTGTGACTGTGAATGGACATTCAAAGGTGATTTCCCATCTTTTCTAGTGTGTAACTGTGCATGCACCTGCAGCCTCCTGTCCGGTTGGACCTCAGCTCCATGCCTTTTCTTCACCCTGTGTTTTCTTCTGCAAAGTCTGTGGCTGGGCTGGCATTGTGGCCAGCAGGCTCTGGTAGTGGCTGCCCTTGCACTGGCTTTCTGATTTGAGGGTTTCATATTGTGCCTTGCAGTATGGCAGCAGCAATGATTCCTGTGCCTCGTGGGTTTTGCCTCTCAGAATGGCTGCAAAAGCTGCTGCTCTTTGGCTTAGTGTGTAAAAATTGGGTATGATCAACAGACTTGTAGTACATATGCTTTATAAGAAGTGGGAGTTGTAGGACCTGGACCCTTTAGAAGCCAGGCTGTAGGCAGAGCATCTCTGCATGGGTAGGTTCAGGTGGAGCTGAGCTCTGGAGCTGCAGCTCCTGGGTGGATGGGGAAGAGGGACTACAGCTGGAGTCCTCGCAGTGCTGAGCAGGGGCTGGCAGTTCAGGTCCCTGAGGTGACACACATCTCAGTGAATATTCACTGATGCTCTTCTTTGAAATTGTGTTATTTTTGATGATAAATTTGTAAAATGGCCTGCACAGAGAACACGAGACATGCACAATAGTGTCGTAAAATGATTTATGCACCTTTTGGCTCTGCAGAATCCACTGCAAATGGGAAGTACTGCAGCTTTTACCAGTGGCTGAATGAGCCCATTCCTGACTAGGAGACGCACTCCTCAATCCCTACAGACATCAGCTTTTAGCTGTACAAAATCTCAGCAAGGATCCCGCAGGTATCAGACTCCCATGTGGTTGTTTTGCAATACAGAATGGTTCTGACAGATCTGGTTTGGTAAGATAAATATTGATATCAAATACAGGAGAAAGCAATAAGAAGCTAAACAGCTTGACTGTGCACTGTCTCAGACCTTTTGCATTTGGAAGTAAATGATGACTATGTAAGATTTAAAGCACAGGAGACTAAATTTCCCTAGTATTGCTCTGAAAGCTGCAGGAGTTGACAGAGACTGAGGTACACCCTTAGTAGAAATGCATGCCCTCACACTGGTGATGGGCAGTTTGGCTTTTGTCTTTTATGTAGTTAATTTTAATACTCTGTATATTTATTTCTAGATACTGTTAGAAGCTGTGTAGCAAAGCTGTTCTTCAGCTGTCCCATGAAGGGCCATTACTGCCTGTACAGTAAATCCAGTTTTACCCTCATCAGCCAGCAGCCTTCACTGTGGATCCATATCATGTTCCTCTTCCAGCAGGTGTGTGCAATACACATTCATGGCATCCCTACACTGTTAGTGTTGCACTGGAAAGAATGTTTTAACACTTTATCTTGTTAAATACACTTCTAACCCACCGTGCTTTGGACATCTCTGATTTCTCAGACAGTCATTATAGTAGATTTAAATGATTTTGCATTTTATTAGCTTTTATGTTTGCATTAAACACAACAAATTCAAACAGTCTGGTGAGATTACAAAGTCTGGGGATAAAAAAGTGGGACTAAATCTTATTGTCCTCATTCAGGCAAAACTTCCAGTAAGTCCCAGGTGCCTTGCAAATGAATAGGAACATTGCAGTAGATTTGCAGGGGAACAGAATCAACCCTGAGGCTGCAGGTGAAGGTTTGAGGTGCAGCACCCACTGGGATTTTTTTACAGCAGCTATTTTGATTGAGCAGGATTTGCAAATCTGATCATTGCTATTCCCCTACCAACCCCACAGCTACTTTCCCATTTTAATACTGTTTCCAAATCCAGCCCAGTATTTGGACCTATGTGGACTTTCTCAATAAATTACAATTAGTATGACATTGTAAGAGAAATTATGACATTCACACTTCAAGATTAAACAGGTAGGTTTCGTGTTAAAATAGTAAGCTTCAGTTTCTCAACCTATGTAGAGCTGTTTGCCGCAGTACATAGAATCAACCAACCCTAAAACAACCTTAGAAATACAAAGGATTTATCAGAAATTTAAAACATTCGTAGCGAGTTGTGATGTCCATTTAACTGCTCAGATCGTTCTTCCCTGTGTTAGACACTAGACATACGCACAAAGAAACAGGATTTTAAAAAATGCAGGTCAGTGGGAGTATTTGGGTGTTTCAGTACAAGAAGTGGTTTCTCTGGGTCTGGAGGTGCCTGTGGGAATGCTTGTGAGAAGCTCGTGGGAATGGGGGCTTTGCTGCAGATGGAATGGGGGTGGTTAGGAGCCAAGCTGGGAGGTGGCTGGGGAAGGACAGGACAGTGACAGAGCAGAGCAAAGGAAACAAAGAAAATGGAGGAGGTGAATTAATCTGCAAATGAAAACCTGAAGAAAGAGGTTGAATTTTAACAGGACCTAGAGAGAATAAATGTCAAAGGAGGTGATCCTGCCCCTCTACTCTGCTCTTGTGAGACCTCACTTAGAGTATAGTGTGCAGTTCTGGTATCCTCAACATAAAAAGGACATGGAACTGTTGGAACAAGTCCAAAGGAGGACCACGAGGGTGATCATGGGACTGGAGCACCTCCCGTATGAAGATAGGATGAGAAAGTTGGGGCTGTTCAGCCTGGAG
>JANRGW010040816.1:30240-43501 GCA_024733675.1 Psilopsiagon aymara
GGTGTCCCTGCCCATGGCAGGGGGTTGGAACTAGATGATCTTAAGGTCCTTTCCAACCCTAACTATTCTATGAGTCTGTGAATTATGTTGCAGGTGTATCCTTTTATTCCTGATGAGAGGAAACAGGTATTGCAAAGTATGGACAAAAGTACAAAACCACACAAAAATGTGAAAGGAGGAGCAGATGTAGGGGAGACAGGAGACAGCACTGGCTTTTCTCGCTTGCCACTCTGCAGCCTCCGCCGCCCCTGCCACTGCACTTTAGTGCAACAACCTCTGCTCTGTTTGTGGTTCATGGTTTGAATCAGTCGCACTGACAACATAAGCACTGATTCCGCCTTTAATCCCTCATGCCTTGCCTTTTCCTGATCATTTCTTCACTAAAAATTCTCTCCCTTCAGCCCCTTCCCAGGTAATTCTGAATTTGGCTCTGCCAGTTCCATCTTTTGTCAGGACTATTGAGCTTCACATAGTTCCCAGCTCACAGGGGAAATATTACTTTCCTTTCCCATTCCTCTGTACTGGGGTGCCCACTGCCCCCCTTCCCCATCCCCATGTGTCTCTGTTGGGTCTTGCTTCCTTCAGACATCATCCCTACACACTGGTCCCTCCATTGCCTGCTGCTTTCTCTGCTCTGGGCTGGGTAATTGCATTTGCCCCACTGCAGCACCTCTTTCACTACCGTTTTGTTAGTTTGTTCCAGGTCTGCCAGTGCTACTCCTGACCCTGCGCTTCCATGCCAAGGAGCCCCCAGCAGAATTCCTTCATGCTGCCAGAGCCAGGCTCAAAGCATCACAGTTTAGTTTGCCTTTGCAAGCATGCTGTAAACACAGCGCTTAGTACTCTTTTTTAATGTGGGGGGGGGAGAGAAGAGGGGAGAGGATTAAACAAAGGGTTCCTCTTGTGTTGCACTTGAGCGTTTGAGCCTGCTGTGCATCAGGATGGTGTTTGATGTCAGAGAATTTATGATTTTCTTTTGTTTGAAATCCTAAAGCTTTTAAGCACTGAATATATAACTATTACTATATTAAATACAGGGCCCTAAATTCATCACTGGGATGATGTTATTTAAGCCTGTGAAGTTGTACAAGAGATAAATTTGACATAAAATGTATTTATAGTGTGTCATTAATAAGTTAAATGAAAGGCTGGTGATAAAAATGTTGTTTTCAGCAGGTCTGTCATAGATTTACAGGCAGATGACTTATACACAGTTTCTGATTGTTCCAATGCTAGTTACCATGTTTTTTTTCTTTTTTTGCCAGTCACTCCATATCTGTATATGTTTGTGTTCTGCAGAAGTAAAAGCAACAGAGACTTTTTCCCTCAGGTCTCCAGAACAGATCCTTAACTTCATGACCCTGCATTCTATTTAATTTCTAAAATATTAGTGAATAGTTTTATCATGCTTCAAAATCCTTGGATGGAAGGTGTGAAATGGCAAATTATTACTGCAGGGCAATAGGAAAAGAAGTATATGTCAGTGAAGATCTGAGAAATTGTCTTAAAGTTGAGTGATGATTAAGAAATGGAACAAAAATGGAATAAGTGTTGATATTAGAGTGGTTTGAATAGGATGCTTTGGTTCACGGATTCATTCATTAAAATAATCCTCTAATGCTATACAATTAATGCATTATAATTATTAATGATTAAAGCAGGACAGGGTCACATCACTAGGGTAGCACCAGCAAGCAAAGGGCTGTCCAATGTGTCCCTTTCTAACACCTTCCCTAGAGTCACTCAGAAATTTGCCAAACACAAACTAATTGGGCTGCCATTTTCCTGTGCCAGGTGGCTGCCTGGAGCTGTCTGCTTCTCCCTTTTAATTCGAACAAAATGATCTGGCTGTTTCTGACAGTTTAGCCAGAAAAAATGCATTGCCTCAGCCACGATAAAATCCCCAATTGAGTCTTACTAAAATGTGTCTGTGTCAGTTGGATGCCAAACAGTGGGATTAGGATTGTTCAGTTTCTGCTTAGAAAGAGAGGAAGGAATGTCCATCCAGGAAACCTACATTAAAAGTAGGTTCATGCTTCATATTGCAAAATCAAATACTGGAAATATGGAAAATCAGATTTGCTTGTGCACTCTTAACTTGGCTGCTGCGTGCAAATAGACATAGTAGATGTAGAAATGCTAAGCTGACTCAGCCACAGTAGTGTTCTTGTAACATTGACTTTGTGTGCAGTTTACACAACAAAGAACTTAATGCTGTTGAAATACTAGAATAATTCAAAGCAGTATAAGGTTGTATCCTTGCTGTCCTTTGAAACAGGGAGCTTTGGCAGTGAAAGCACCCAACCCAACACAGGTTTCATCTTGTTTTGTGAATGTTCAAGAGCTGAAAATTCCTGTACTCTGCAAGCAAAATCTGTGTTGAATGTGTTCTGTGGTCTGCTTTTTCCTCTTGCATTTCATCCTGCTGTCTGTTCAGTGCAGTCACAATTTTTGCACTGTTACACTTCCCCACACAAGGGCCAAAAGCTGCAGTCAGGTCCAAATAAACTTACACAAACCTGCAGTGGTTCTAAGCATCACTTTGCATTAAGTGGTAACTGGCGTGTCTTTTCCAGTAAGTTGCATGTCACTGAGTTCTGCACCTGATTCACAGAGGTCACTGCTGCTAGAGTTTTGATAGACTAGCATTTCAACACAAAAATGACATGCAGGTGGCTGTGCATAGTGGTAGTTGATAGATAATCTTTGGTGAGCCACAGACTGTAAAGACGTGTAATGTACAATAAACAAGACCCAGAGGAAATGAAATATTGGAGGATATATCTAATTGCATGCATATTGATCCATCATAACTCCCCACAGAGAAATGAACTAACCCCTGGTTATCCACATGCCTGCCCCACTGTAAGAATGAGATGCTCTTTGTTAATGACAAAGTAAAAAATGCCTGAAACCCTGTTTTCAACATTTACCTTAGAGCTTGTTTGCAGAACCTTTGTCCATACACAGTAATTCTGTGCAAGTCCTGAAAGGCCTGTGGGAGAAGACACAGCTTAAGGGGATGCATAGTTTTGAAACTGCCATGATTCAGTCTACATTTCCACACCAAAAGGTAAGTGGTCTTGTTCTTTTTTTTTTTTCCCTCAGGAAATAAAGTAGAACTTTGCCCTGACTTTTAGAACAGCTGAACAAAGACCCTTACAATAGCTACAGCAAGCCCTTGTTGTGTTCAGATCATGAAAAACAAGACTTCTTTCCCTGCCCCTTCCCTTTCTTTGCCTTAGTTCCAGCATCTTCTGAGCATTTGCACTTTCTGACATGCCAAGTCCTCTTCTCCTGGTATGGTACATGCCTCTGACCTCCCTTTTATAAGAAGCACTTGCTTGTGGAGAGGTTGAAAAACGTTCACCAGCCATTATATTTGCAAGCTCTGCACAGGGTCCATGGTGCTCCTTTGTACCATGCTTTGAAAGGTCTTCAGGCTAGTTCCCCCCGCTCCTCCTTACTTCCTGTGGATTGTTCCCAACATGATGAAAATGGTGATGCTACATGTGGATGTTTTCCTGCTCGCAGTTTCAAACTCTAGATTCAGATTAGCTGCCACTATGGACAGCTTGGCAGCCACTTGAAAATTCACCTAGTTAAACATAGACTTGGATTTTATGGAAATGATCATTTGTACATGCACCATTAGTTGCCCCCATCAGTTTAAAAGATTAATCTTTCAAAGCTGTTTAGTGTCTCTGGGATTTCAGCAAATGCTATTTCAAAGCTATTAATCAGACTTCTTGGAAAACGGTGGTGTAGGATTGTAGAACAAATATCTGTTTATTCCTGAACATCTGCATCCAGCCTAATTGGATGAAATGAATTGTCAAACGTGATTTTCAAATGCTCTCTCTCAGAATAGTTTACGCATGAAGAAGTCTGACTGAATAAGATTAATTTACCAAGGCTATGGCTGATTTTAAAAAAAGGAGTTTTGTTAGGAACACCTTCTGAAACCCCAGGATAATGTTGCATTGAAGTGGGAACTCCTGCTGTGACTTGTATGAGGAGTAGGGCATCGCCACATCTGAGACCCAGCTTATGGGCCAGTTTTACTTAGACACAGTGGAGCTTGCACTAAGTATTTTAGCTGCTATTGAAATCCTAGCTGGCTCACCAAAAGGCATCAGAACTGCTTTTCTGTTCAATACTGGTTTAACTCGTGTCTGTGCCAAGATCTACTAGTTAAAAGTCAGAGTGGTAGAGTATGAAGGAGTTTGGGGTGAATAAAAAGCTTAGGAAAGAACATGCCTTCATGGGTAGGATTAGATGTAGTGCATCACACACACAAAGTCTACAAAACATGTCAAACACCCTAGAAACGGGATTAGTCTCCAGAACATTGGTTGCATAATCCTACTACTGCTCTGATACTAGCATTTGGCCTATTTTGGGAACTTCCATCACTCCGTGACAGTAACAGTGTCTCTGAGTTCCCAAAATGTTGGAGCTGGAAAATGACATACTGATCTTCAGTGATTTAATGAATTAAGCAGTGAATTGAATTTTGGAAACTCAGGAGCTGCAGGTTGTCTAAGAGCCTTTGAAGGCTGAAGAAGGTCAGGTAGATGTAAAACACTTTTAAAGACTTTAACTTTCAGTCTTGGTCCCCACAGTATGCTGCTGGATTCACTTTCTCAGTTTTGGTTTTGCTTATTAATACAGAACCTGAGTTTGTTTCTAGTGCAGTTTCCGTTTGGTTTACTGAGAAAAGTGCCATTGAGTTTTCTGGGAGTGAGACCTAGGCTTGCTGTTTCCTTTGGCTTTTGTATTTCCCAAGAAATCTAGTCGGAATATACCTTCCATGACCTAGCCCTTACTTCACTTGACAGACTAAGCTTCTGTCGTAATGCGACTTTTTCGTTTCATTAGTTGTTCCCATTGCTAATAAAACTTCTAATGTTGTGAACTACTTGACAAAATCATTATAGTTGCTCGTGTTATTCTGCCAGTAAAGCAGGCAAACCAGGAAGCAAAATTCTGCGTCTGTGGTTGTTTCAATAAAGGTAACACTTTTAATCTGAAATATTTTGAAATCTATTGATGTGAATACAGCATCAATGTCATCTCTTACACTTTATACTAAGCTTCATGTGTTCTGTTACAGCAGTGTCAGAATGCTTTATCAGAATTGAGGAATTTCTGTGCTGCTAGCACACAGGGAAGGTCCAACCCCCAGCAGCCAGCAGGTAACACAGCAAAGCCAGTGCTACAATACTGCTCTGCAATCCCTGTTTGCCCTGTGGCCAATCCAGAATAAATTAATGTAGGGTTTTGTTTGGGTTTGTTGGGTTCTTTTCCAACATGGATTCTAAAGCATTTTGTAAACCGGGGGGTTGGAAATACAGCCACCGCTGGTTTATTCCAGGGTAAATTTGGATAAATATTTTCAGATTTTGGCAATTTTCAGATTTAGGCAATTTTCAGTTTCAGCCTGGGATGGGTGTGCAAGGGATTGCAGCAAATACCTGTTTTACAGATATTGCAGCAAATACCTGCCTGGTGCTGTGTTTCATCAGGCAGCCTGTTCATGCCACAGAAAATATTTATACAGCATGGCTTAAGACGTGCCAGAAGTAAAGCATTTCCAGATGTACACCCTTACAGATTTCCGTTCAGTTGCTTCATAGTTCTTTATCAAAGTATACGCAGGACCCATTACAAAAACTAAGCCATTTTTGAGCTTGTTTCTAAATTCTTTGTGTTGACTCATGCTGCGTCAGAAGAGTGAGATGTTGGCTACTTTATGAGCCCCATGTGATGCCTCTAAGAGAGCCTTTTGTTGAGCAGCCTTCCAAGAGAATAATTCACATTTTTAAGCCATTGTTCTGTTCTTTCCTTTGTTTGCTATCTCTGTTTATGTAGCAGAAAGAAGTGCTATGTTTTCACAGTGGAGTCACTGAAGTTTTCAAGACAAAGGAACATGGTGATGAGATAAATCTTTTCTCTCCAATTGGGCTTTTTTTCCCCTAAGCTTCCCCTCCTTGAAATAAGTGGCTTGTTGAAGATTATTTCAAGTGCACTTGAGCACAGAGTGGAAAAGAAAGACCACTGCATTGACATTTCAGTGCTATTTGCTTTCAGTCTAGAGCTGGCTCATTGCAGCCACTAAAAGGTTTTTTCACAGGATGGAGAAGCTCCTAGACTTTCTGTTCAGTGTTGTCTATGTGCCTTTATAATGTCGTGTGCTGATCCATTGTTATTTTGCACATCTTAAATCCTCCCACATGCAGGAGGAAGATCAGGGCACGTTGGGGCAGGGTGCACTGCTGACCATGCTCCGCTCAGCCCTCCCTTTCTTGAAGGGAAATCTGTCCCGCCCCTGGAAGCCTGAAGTAGAGAGGAGACCATGGTGGGCTGGTGTGGTCTGTCCCTCCAGCCCAGGAAGGACCTATTGGGGGTCCCACACCATGCACAAAGTATCTGAAGGCAGGCGGGGACCTGGACTGTTGGATCCACTGCTGACTGAGCAGCTGGAGAAACATGGAGAGAAGCTGCACAGTGCTCCTGCTGCACAACACAACAGCCAGCTAAATTTCTTGAAAGTACAGAATTCCTCTTTGGAGGAAAATAACTTCAGCAATAAGGACACCCAGCAATGTATAAAGAGCAGTTATAGAGCAAAATAACCAAGTTTTATCTGTGATTGGCAGTACAAGCCAGTTTGAGTGTGCCGGGTCAGGGCAGCCCAACAGCCGACTGCACAGATGTATGGATGCAGCCCTGACCCCAGTGAACATGCACAGGAGGCATAAGGAATTGCACAGCTGAGTGTGACAGTGGAGCCCACCAAGGCAGCCAGGGAGTGCAGGGGGCCTCTCTACTGCAGCCTGGCCGTTCATCTCCCTCATGGCCTCAGACTGAAGAGCTGGACTGTGAGGCTGATACCCTGCGGCACCTTCCTGCAAACAAAGCCAATGTGTGTCCAGGACCTCTGTTGTGGGATCACTGTCTTCCTGTGTGTTATGAAGCCCATTTCTCTGCATGTTGCTGCTGGAAAGGGAAGAAAACCTTTATTGTTTGGAGTTTCTCAGATGATGTGAGCCATGTTTCGCATTCTGCATTGCCATCCTTCCTACAGACAGCCTAAAACCCATTGGGAGATGGCCTCTGGGATACAGAGAGAGGGAGCTCCTGAGAGCTCCCATTAAGCTAAAACTTAATGTTTGACTTAGCTGAGCTTGTGATCCAAGGTATTGTCCAGAGATCTGAATTGGTCTTGAGTGTTTTGGTTCTTGTGAAAACAGCTGTTTCCTGGCCGTTTCCTGGGTTGAGAGAGGCTCTGAAAGAGACATCTTGCTGCCGGGGCTCCCTGCACCAGCCAGCCTCCTGCTCCCTCTCCTTGACTAGAGCTTGTCTGAAAAGGCCCAAATTGGACAACTGCATGCTTTGCACAGCCTTGTTCAGTGCTATGAACTAATGACCCTGTAAGGGGTTGTATTTTCCCCACTGGCTGTGTAAATCCATGTTTTCTTTGGGCTGCAGCATGCAGTGTTGCAGATCTGTGAAGACCCCTCGCAAATAAATAGGAATGTTTTGAGTGGTTCTGGCCATTCCCTTCATGTTTGCAATAACTTGGTTGCTGTTATTTAACACCAAGCTTTGTTTCAGTGTGAGATCACAATCTGTTTTGAAATTAAATAATGGGATTTAGAATACGCTGAATTATGCAGTGTTATTAATTGCTTCAAAAGGAGTATCCTCTGGCTTTTCCCATACTTGAAGCTGCAAGTATACTTTCTGTAGGATTTGTTTATCAGACATTCAGTTTACTTGGCAGATGCATAATCCTTTCCTGGCTTCTCACTGCCAGAATAATGTCACATTTTCCTGGATGTGTTCTGTGTGAGTTAAATCAGTCCTGTTGTTGCTGTGCTTTTGGAAATGCTCATATTAACATTTACATCAAACATAGGTATCAGTGCTTCCCACGGGGGGCTGTGTTCAGAGCCCCTATTCTTTCTTTAAAAAAAAAGTGGCCCGCAACCACTAACTCCTGCTCTGATGAGGGGTCGAGTTGGACAGGAGGAAGACCCCAGCGCTGCAGCACATTGGCAGAGATCACTACTTTCTGGATCATTGAAAAAATCCTGAGAGGGATGGAAGTAATAAAGGTGGTTCAGCTGGTGAGAAACGTGCTGGGCAGCACTGCAGAGGGCATTGCTGGCAGCACTGCTAAAGAGACACAAAAAATACCAGACTTGCCCTCTGCCTCCCACAGGCTAACACTCAATTTATAAATTAGCTACTACTGATGATAGAGATATGTCTTGCTTAGCACATTTGCCCCAGCAGGTTTATCCGCAAGAGACATATGGTAAAGGATGCTAGGTGGCATCAGCTGTGCATCCCTCTGTGATTTTGGGTTACGAGCTGTTAAGAGTGCAGTGCTTCACCTCATGAGTGAGTTTGTTCTTTCTCATTACTTGTCTAGGACCTGGATCATGTGCAGATGCACCTGGCAGAAGTGAGGTTCTTTGATTTATTCGGTTACAGTGAGGAAGCAGGAACTTGGCAGTGTTTCATGTGCAATAACCCTGAAAAGGCAACAGGTAAGTCATTTGCCTTCATCCCTGGTGGGCTGCATGTGGTGGTCGAGTTGTGGTGGGTGGGTGATGGAGTGAAGCTCACAGTTAGTTAATGCTGTGTTTCTGGTGGTAGTGGTGGCAGAGGCCGGGGAAAAGGGAAAGCAAACTGTCCAGCATAGCACAGGCAGCGTTTGTTTTAGCTGTAATTCTCCATTAAACTCTGGTCTCAGTTTCACTGATGAGCAAGGCAAGCACGAATGTCATTAGGTGTGTGCTTAGGGGGACAAAATCCAAAATTAATGTCGACTCATAAATCTGGATAACTATGAACTTGTGGGGCATGGGAGGGATCTACACCCATCTTGCAGTGTCCAGATAAGGGAGCTGCATCTGCTGGACCAGGTCCTTTGCAGACTGCACAGCTGCCACATGTCAGAGGACACTGGCATAGATACAACACCTGAGCCATGTCATCTTTATTCTCCGTATTATTTGCTTCAATATAACTGAATCCATAGTACACATCCTCTTAGGAACAAGGCAATGCTTAACAATAGCCATACTACTTCAACTATATGAAAAAACAGGCTGAGTGCAAAATACACTTTTTCACAGAAATAAGGTCCTGGTGACATTATTTTCTCCTTATTTTTTGTTTTCTGATACCCATATGTTTTGGATCAGTGCACTGAAACTCAGAGGAATGGCTTTTTTCGTAGATGTTTTTTGCCACTCTAAAAATCTGCACAATTCTGGCCAAGAATTTTGAATATTTTGGCCAAGCCTTTGAATAATTGGCTGTTTCAGCTATTTATTTTAACAGCTAGCTTCTCTTTATATTTCATCAACCCTGAATTTAGTAAGTCTTGCTAGACTGGCACAGCCTCTGCTGCAGGCCTGCAGGCACAAGCTGCCTGTGCTTATTTCATGGGACCATTTCCTTCTTCCACAACTCTCATGGGACTCAATGACCATAACAGAAATTATGCTTTGAGCTGAAATTTCATCTCAGTACCATGCTCTTACTGTGGTTTGTCCATCACATCAGTGATGTCAAGCTACATGGATAATGAGTATCTTGCTTAAAATTTCAAAGCTTGATAAATAGGTTTGTCCTGAGTTTACAAAGATATTTAACTAGTCCAAAAAGGGAAGTGTTTGTAGCAAGCTATTGATTATGCTGATAGGGCAACTGTAGTAGAGACAACAGAGCAGATGAAGATGGAAAAGGCAGTCCTTGGAGTGACATGGGGCACCATTCCTCATTGATGCCTTGGGTTTTGCTAATGACACTAGTTTGGAAACATCAAAGGACAGCTGACACCTTCCTTCCCTGCTGCTCTCCTGCCAAAGTACTGCATTCTCCAAGGAGAGGTCTAAGAAGGGCTGGAAGCAGGACTTGGTGCAGGGAGGTCTGTGTGGCACAGCACTGTGGCTCTGCTGCCAGGAGCACGAAGTTTGGTCTGGGATCCAGACCTTGCCAGTACTGCCAGTATACAAATGATGTCTTCAGATGGGTCTGAACTCAAGGAAAACAGCAATAAAAGACTGTGACAGCAGGCAGCAATTTCTGCTGAGCTCTTCAATACTCTTTGGTAAGTACAAGAAGAGCTTACGAAAGCGTGACCATCTTTGTACCACTGACAAGGGGTTCTTGAGCCTATTTGCAGAGCACTTGAGCTGATATCTTGAGTAGGGTACACTGTGTATTCTACCTGATGCCAGTGGTCCTAAGGAAGTGGGAGCGTAATGCCTGCTGTGGAAGCCTGCAGCAGGGGTTTGGCATGCCACATCTCTCACCTACTCGTTCTTTCAGGCTGGTGAAAAATCACATTGCACTGTTGCAGGTTGTAGATTTGGTATCACAACATTCCACAAAGGTCACATCTCTTCTAAGGGTTCACCATTTCCCATAGCTGCTGTGAAAAGGCTGCAGCAAAATGCATGTGCTGTTCCCTCTTCCTTAGGTGTGTAAATACATTTATTTATTGGTATGAACGGAAGACTTTAATATAGTCAAAGTTTTGTCCTCTGACCTGAGCAGTTCCCAAATGGCAGTGCAGCAGGGCTGTCTTTCATAAGAAGTGCCAAAATCCACTCTGCATGGAGACGTAGGAATGTGGGAGCACTTAGCCAGCTGGGCAAGGGGCGGCTGCCCTTATCAAGCTCAACAGCAGGTACAAATTAGACTTTCATTCCTGGTACTTATATAGGCCCTTGTAAATTATAGTGCCTTTTCGAGAAATGGAAAAACAAATAATTCTCTTTAGGTTTACCTTTTTTCTACCTTGTATCTGTATGATATCAACTAAAGCTCAATGGAAAAAAATGCAAATACAGTGCTAAGGTTGTAAGCAAAATGATGAATTCTCAGCAGATACAGTAATTTGAGACTTCGCTTTTTCTTAAGTAACGCAAGTACTCAAACATGGAGGATGCCTAGACATTTGGGAGGAGGTTTTCCCTTCTCAAGCACTGAAGGCACAGAGGATGTTGCCTGGAATTTGCAGGCCTATCACTGCCCATGGCTCAGCCTGTCCTCTCTGCCCAGCCTCCAGCTGTCTCTGCTGCCATAGCCCACAAGAGGTAGGAGAAGACACTAACAGCCATCAAAATCTCAAAATCATAATTTACTCTTTGGTTTAGAGACAGGACTGAGAGCTCAAGCATGCCTCTGAGGATGGTCAGGAATTGGGGGTTCTAAGCTCAGAATATTTTTGGACTGTAACTGTCCCTTTTGTGAGCAAGTACTTTCTTTGTCTCAGTTTAAAGAAAATTTTGTAAGAAAGGCACATTGTGAATACCTTGATTTGCTTCTCAGCTCTCAAAGCCTTTAGAAGACCAAGAAAACAGAGTACTGAATAGGTGGAACGAAAGCTCAGGTGTAGAAAAGGAATGTGGAAGATTGTGCTTAATGGAATAAAAATCTGCAGGTGAATGACAAATTTGCCTTAACATTGGTGATGTAGAGCTGTTGTAGCTGGGAAAAGCTGTACCAGAGCTGGAGACACTCCAGTCTTTTTGGGTATACAAAGTCTGACACAAGAAAGAGGAGTCGGAAGGCTCCTTGAATTGATAAGAAACATAAAGTCTGTAAAACATTTTTTATTTTCATTCCACAGTGGGACAGACCCTTTGAAATCTCAAGTACTTTTGAAAGACAAGAAACTAATTTCTTCCTCTCAACAATCCTGTTTAGCAACCAAATTCTTCTTAAAGAAGGATTTCAGGGCAAACTCTTTTTCTATTATTGTCTTTTGGGTTTTGTTAATGTTGGGGTTTGTTGCATTTTTTGGATGCATGTTGCAAGATGCCATTTATCCTCCAGATTTAGGAAAGCATTATGCCTTAAAGCCTCAATCTTGCCTTAGGATGCCAGATCAATGATAGGGTTTTTTTGGATGTAGCTGGGAGGATTTTTGGAGCTAAGCTACACTTAGAGGCTGAGTTTGTGAGGAAAGAGGCAGTTACGCTTAAGCAACGTGGCGGATGTACCCAAAGTAGCAATTAACACAGAGAAAGTTTGAACATTCCTCATGCATTCTTCTGATTGCAAAGCACTTCTTATACAACCACAGTTTTCCAGAAGTGCTGTTAAGTCATCCCAAATTGGGTTTTCCTGCTATATAGGAAGAGCATTCCCAGAAATACTGCTCATGTGCTCAAATACGTGTGTCTGCCTTGACTGTGCAGCTGTTCTCAGAGCTAGGAAAACCAGGTTACATTATTATTTAATTATTTCTTTTTTTAATGATGACCATTCAAGGCATTTGAAATTTTGGTAAATGCAGTGTGAGCCTCCTGTTAGGAAAAGTTCGCCTTTAAGAACCTCATTTCAACATAACCTCCTATATTGACAGTTGGCTTCACAAGCTTTTGCACAAAAAAATTCAGTAAAACCTCTTGATAACTGGAGAGGGAATTGCAGTACATTCCTATTCTGGAAGCTTACAAAGAAATTGCAGTAATCCCTGTGGGCTGCAGAAGAGACATTGTGCCCATGGGCAATGATTCGGGTAAAACTGAGGGTTTTTTATGAATTCTTCTTTAAAAAAGCAATTCACTCAGAATAGCCTACACCATATTAACTTCTGAATACATTTATCTTTTGCTAGCAGTGGTGATTATCTAGCGAACTGAAATAACTCAGCTATAATGCTTGTTTGAAAATTATAAAAAGTGGCATTCAGTAATGGGTTCTTTCCAGGTTTTCAACAGAACCAAATGTGATGATTAATGAGAGAATGAATCCATATTCCCTTAGGTTAATTGAATTTGTCTGCTTGCCACCCACACATTCCATTCTTTCAAGTTAATAGGAGTTTATTATCATTGAGATCTTTCATGATTGGACAGAATTTTTGTGGAAGATTTTGTGTTTCATCAAATGCAAGATTTAATGCTTTGTTTTTATCTGTCTTGAGTTCATCTTGGAATAGTTTGGAGGGGTTTTTACTTTTTATTCAGTACCCAAACTACTTAAAGGCTGATGCATTGTCGTCCAGCAAAGAAAGCAAGATACAACGAACAGAAAATCATTCCAAAGGGCACTTACATTCAGTGTTAAATTGATTTTGGAGTTAATGTCTCTATATTGAGACTCATAAGAAGCAATATTTTTCATTTCCATTTTGTCGTGGTTTAGGTCGTAAATCAGCCACGCAGTTTGCTACATGGAGAATCGAAAGAATGCAACTCCCACAGGTTGAGATAAGAACAGTTTA
>JANRGW010040816.1:43601-63049 GCA_024733675.1 Psilopsiagon aymara
CCATAACTAAAAACATTGGTGTTATCAGCGCTGTTCTCAGGCCACAAGTCAAAAACACAGCGCTGCACCAGCTACCAGGAAGGAGAAAAATGACTGCTACTGCTGAACCCATGACACATTTCAATGGAAATAATTTTTCATTTTGAGTTTGGGTAATATTTTTAGCTTTATTCTGTGTTCTGTAGAAAAAAAAAAGTAAAGACAAATATATAGTAAATATAACATTTTGAATCCTTTAACTCCTTTTTTCAAGTTAAAGATCTCATCATACATGGCAGCATACCACCACACAAAGTAATTTCAAACCCAGAGATGATGTGATCGCTTAGTTTGACCTTCTAAAACACAACAGTCACAGAATCTAGTTCAATAACACCTATATCAAATAAATCTTTTCTCTTTGATCTATATTACTTTTGCATATTTTTATTAAGATGTCTAAACCTGATCATGCCTAAGTTATTGCTCAGGCAATTTAACAGCGTTGTTAAAATGTGGGTGTATTTCTAGTCTTTCTCTAAACACTGCATCACATTATGCCCTCTCCTGCTATGCAGATCTCTATTTGTATGCTTTATCATGTCATATTTTAATCTTTGCTTGAGCAAATTAAGGAAAATATACTTCAATAGTTTCCTGTGATATGAATAATCATATGAAACATCAGTTTTATGTCATTCTTGTATCACTATTGTGAAGTCTTTTAATTTTTCCTTATGCAAGGTGAAGAAATCAAAACTAGACATGGTTTTCCAATAATGAACATGTGTACAGGGAACGTTCACACTCCAATTGGCAGTTGATTGCATTTTTAGAAAAAATTTCTATCCATATTTGAAGTGCAAATGCTTCTTTCAAATAACCAGCTACTGAATTTGATTTTGGGAAGAGTACAAACAGAAGAGTAAAGCTCTGCATTTCTGAGGCAATACAGACTTACTCTTTATGTTCTCTGCTAAAAGACCTCCATGCACTTACTCTGCCCACAGCAGGTATTGAATGGCTACAGTGATGACTGAGTAAAAACACAGTAAGGATGGGGACAAGCTCCACCAAGATGTTTATGAGCTGATACTTTTGCCTTTAGGAGAGGCTGAGCGACAAGTGCTGGTGCAAGTAGAGCTGGAGGAGACTTCATGGTAGTCTGTCCATAGCTCCAAAATGGTCATCAAGAAGACAGAGCAGGGCTCTTTTCAGTGGTGTGTGGTGGGAGGGCAAGAGACAACAGACTGCATACAAGGGAAAACTTTCCCACCATGAATATGATTGAGCATTAGAACAGCTTGCCTAGAAATGTTCTTGAGATTTGCAAGTCCCAGATGAATAAATCCATGAGCAACCCAGTCTGATCCCATAGGTGACCCTTGCTTTGAGCAGGAGGTTGGATGACCAACCCCTTGAGCTCTCCTCCAGCTGAATTAGTCTGCGATTCTATGTAGTTAACCACAATGAAAATAAGCAAAAGGACTTAGAAAAATATTGGAAAAGAGCATTATTCTTATCTTTCATGAATCTTTTCCTTCTAATCAGGCCCTCAGACATACTGGCATCAGATTCATTATGATGACTTTGGAAGCTGACATCAGAATTCCCCATGGGGCTCTTCGTGGATGCACACAAGAAGTGATCTGTTAGCATTGCTGCTAGCCACCGGGTGCTTAAAGAGAGATCAGCATTACTTTAGGCGAACCCTGGTTTTGAAAGATGTTGGCCATAAAAATTCACTTTAGGCCAAAATGACGCATTCACTTCCTTTCTCATGTTGCATTTCTGACCACCAACTATCTCATTACCCTGAACTTTTTGTGCTTTACACCTTCTTATTTTCCCGTGGGAGCAGCTTTGATACCAGTTCCAGGTAGATGCAGTAGACCCAACCATTGAGCAATTTGCACTTTCATATCAAGTCCTCCTTTTGCTCTACCTAGGTGTTTATACAGTTGTCATCATGCTCTGAAAGTTTCTCTGCATATTATTCTTTATAGCTCTCATGTAGGAGTAAAAAAACCTTTTTCTGCCTTATGTTTGTAATTTTTATTGAAGTGAAGCTCTCTGCCCTTTCTTTCACTCACACTCCAGGCAAGCTTGCTACTAGATGTTGCTGGTTTGGGTTTCCCAGATTCACAGCTTTTTGATCTCTTGACTCTTACTGGGTAGACTTTGTCATAGCAGTTCTGACACTTCATCCTGGGAGATGCTACACAGCCATGCCCTGTCATTATCACCCACATGCTACTGAAGTGGTAATTTCCTGATGCCAAACTGCGTATTCTCACGGTGACAAAACATCCTCCAATGAGAGACTGCACAAGTGAATGGTAAATGATGGGAATGGCAGGGATATTACCCTGTACCTCATGAAGTTATAAATTTGATGAGGCATTTGCACAATACGCAAAGTATCAGCTCAGATGCTGTTTAAAACTAATTATAAAAAATTATCTTTTTATCTCACAAAATATAATGCTGATTGCATAAATGGGGAACAACGTCACCAGAAGATGAAAAGGCTGCTACAAGAGCATGAGGATTTGTACTCAGACCTGCTAGACAGTTGCTGCTCCTATGGGTCTGTCCTTTTCCCCCACCACCAAACAGGAGTGACCCTTAGGATGACCATTATGGGTATCCCAGCAAATCACAGCTGCAGGAATGCCAGATAATACCTGAGACAGCCTTAGAATGCGGTTTAGAAAGAAAATAACTCAGCTCTTCTGTTCCCAGGACATGTTTCTCTCACAAAGCTGCTGCTAACAAAATTGCAATGTTACTGTAAAGCAGCACACTGTAAAATGTGGTGCCGTCCTGCTGAAGAGTGTGTTGTGAAATGGCTGCAGCCCTAAATTCACTTCCCTGCGGCATTTTGCAGTGACAAAAATTACACAGGGAGAAAGCAAGCCTGCTTACTTTGTTCCATGCCAGCCTAGGCAGTGTGTCATGTTGGTGCTGGCATGAAAATGTACAGAAAAGAGCTGCCACATCAAGTTAGGGATGAAGCAGGCTACAAGGAGCAGAGTGTGTCCGGTTCTTATCATGGAAATCACAGCTGCAGCTCCATATCAAAGTTGAAACTTGGCCACTACCCTTTTTATTCATTCCATATCTTTCTAAAAGCTCCCTGTCTAGAGAGACAGAAATATTTATACTCTTTCATGAGGAAATTGCAATCGTACACACTGAAGACCCCCAAAGCCTGCCTCTGCCAGTATAAACAGTGCTGGGGAAAAATGCATTCTTTATTTAAATCTGATGCACTGTATTTGCATTGTTTGTTTTCCCTCTACCAGACAGGTGGTAACGAATAGAGGTATGTGCCCAAAAAGCTATAAAGCCTTTGAAGCCCAAGGTGCTACCTTTGCTGGCTGCTGGGCCACCTTGCTCAATGCTGAATGTCTTCAGCATTTCACCAGCCTACTCCATTCAGGATTCTGAAAGGTTCACGCACAAGCAATAGTGAACACTTTTAAGAATAAGTGTTACTAGGTAAACGTTTGTGCTAAGGTACTGCCAGCCATAGGATAACTGACTACCTCACAGGTGCTGGGAAGGGCTCCAAGTCAACTAACACATCAACAAAGATCTGTTCTTAGATGGCTTATGGCTTGGACTGCTCTTAAGTTTATATGATCCATCCATAGAATCATAGAATGGTTACGGTTGAAAAGAACCTTAAGATCATCTTATTCCAGCCCTCCTGCCATGGGCAGGGCTGCCTCACACTAGACTGTGTGTCTTGTCTATTGGTGTAAAAAGTAGAAGGGAAAAAAAAACCTCAGACATGACATTAGATGATTTTTAAATTGTCTGCTCCACAGGTGAAGGGTAGTGGCTTGAGGCTGCTCTGTGGATGTGATTTATAGCCCTTGGTGATCCCTTTTATTGCTGGGTTTTTCTTGTGCTGCAATATTCCTTTTTGCATGCAAAGTGTGGGAATGCTCTTCCAACTCTTAGAACCTTGCATGCTTCAAGCTGAAGTGTCAGTGAATACTGCTGGCAGGCAAGCACCATGGTCACAGGGCTGGAGGTAGAAGTGGCTACAACCTTACAAACACACTGTAAATGAAAGCTCAAGGCTTCCCAAAATGCATACAGTGCTTCAAATTCTGAAAGTAATTTTAAATAGAGGAATAATTTTGCAAAAAGATAACAAAGAGGGGTTTATTTCCCTTTCCTAGAGGCTTTATCTGGTTTTTATTTTTAAGGGACTTGATTGAAGAGAAATCTGTAGTGACAAATATAAGGTTTTTTCCTAAGGCAAATTGAAGCCACTTTTCAGACCACTATAGAAGATGAATGGACTGGGGAGCAGCTGAGCTGAAGGTAAAGTAGCTGGGTGTGCCTGCATTTCTGCTTCTATGCCAATTACAGTCATTACAGTATTGAACTGTACTGTACACTTACAAGTACTGAATATTGATACTGTACACTAAGTAATTTTCATTATATTTTAGATTATTCTTGGGCAATGTGCTGCAGCACAGGTAATCTGGGGGACAGAAGTTTTTGTGTTTCTTCCTCTCCTCTGTCCTCCCCTTTGACTTGGGGAAGAGTTACCTATCCCAGATTTAAAACAGGCTCTGTAAAGACTGCCACAGGCGTGGCAGAAATGCTGGTTTAGCTTTTACCACCCAGGGTACAGGCCAGGCAGTGTTATTGGCCAATGATACAATACTGGTTTGCACGTAAATTTTGCCTCAAGAAGGTAAAAACATCGATATCCTCAGTGGGGAATATGGTAAAAAGACCCTGACTGTTCCTGAGGGAGCAGGGTGGATACCAGGCCCCTGGGGCCGAGCTGTGAATTGCTCTGGCCTTTGCCATACAGATGTCAAAATAAACTGTAGTATTTTAGAAATGTGAAAGTGATAGAAAATGTCACATTACCAACCAGTCAGTGTTATGAGATCTACAGGATGTAAGTAACTCTGAGTTTGCTGCAAGGATTATTACTACAAAATGGATCGTTACTGCTAAATGACTTTTGAAATATCCCTGGAGAACTAGAAAAAATAATGAACATGTAACAGTGAGTGACCTCTATAGAATGTAGAGCTAGGTTATTGCTTGAACACTGGATAAGGAAGAGCTGATAACAAACATATCCCTTTCCTAAGAGAAGAAGGAGTCTTGTCTTGGGAGGCTGAGGATGGGAAGTGTCATGTCTGGGAGACAAAGCCCTTGGACTCACAAACCCCTTTATCAGCAAAAAGTCACCTATCTGTGCTGGAATTACCTATGAGAGGTTGGCAATTGTCCCAGTAGGATGGTGCCTGGTATCTCAGCCCCATGTGGACATTCTGCTTCTGGCTTTTAGTTCCTTCTCCACAGGGCTCCTGCTGCAATGAAGCAAGATATTGCATATAATGGAGAGTGACATCCTCAAAATATTCCTATCCAAAATACTGCACGAATATTGTACTGAACTCTGTAGTGAGGATTAAAGCATCAGAGACAATTCCATTAAATTATAACTTATTATTGCAGGGCTGAGGAAGAATTGGGAGATGTAATGGTGGGGTTAAGTACATGATGGCTAAGGGAATAGAAAAAGTGATGGATAGAAGAGTTCAAGCTGTCAGCTCCATCTGCTAGGTCTCCCAAGCAAAACATCTGGAAGGGCTGAAATGTCTTTCTGAAGTGACAGCTGCATGCTTGCAGTTGGGAGGAATGTGGTCTTGGAGCTGCAAAACTGCAAAAAACCTTTTCTGCATCACAGGAAAAGCCTGACTTCTGGCTGAGTGAGAGGACAGAAATAACCTCCTCTTTGTATGTTCACCTCCCCAGTTGTAAATCAGGATGGCCAGCCTCTCATCGAAGGCAAGCTTAAAGAGAAGCAAGTCCGGTGGAAGTTTATTAAAAGGTGGAAAACTCGCTACTTCACCCTGGCTGGCAACCAGCTGCTTTTTCAGAAAGGAAAATCTGTAAGTCAGAAAACCATCAATTTGATTTCTCTCTTTCCCTCCTCCCCAGCACCATTTCCAGGTGGTTTTTACCACTCAGCTTTGCCTGCAGTCTCTGTATGCTGCATGGGTTGCTCGCCATCTTTAGTTACAGTTTTCTCTCTGGATCAAAAGCGTGTGATTTTTGCAAGCACTCAGTCTCACACTGGTTCTGCTCTTGTTCAGTCAACAAATGCCTAGGGCTCAACATCATGGCACAGTAACTTATACCCTACTAACTGGTGACCTGTGCCTGAGCATTGTTGTTCCGCCTTGAGGCATCCCAGGGTCACCTCACAGATATTGCAAAAGCTTCTGTTCCTGAAGGAATTACAGTGGGTTCAAAAATTGTTTCCACTTTTGACCAGCAGTTCTTTGTTTCCTTATATAAACACAAATCCAATAAATTCTGCTCAGGTAAATGTATTTTTTCCACGTGCAAAGTGCATGGCATGTAGCAGCCACAGCCAATGTGCTCAAAAGTGAGCTGTCATTTCTGGGTGCCCAGTTTTCACGGGACCAGCAGTGCTCAGGGGCAAGAAAGTCAGGCCCTTCTGAACACCTCAGGGCAGTCTCCATAATCAAGCCACAGTTCACCTTTTTTGAAAGTCTTGCCTGCTTTTGTACATTAGTAACTGCTCTTGAGATGATGGCATTATAATTGGTGTTATTTGTGCAGGAAATGTAAGGGTGTGTAAAGCAAGGTGCTGCTGGAATGTTTTTCTCACAAAGGAATGTGGTTATTTGCTTTAACTTCTACCCTCATCTAAATTCAGAGAAAATCTGCTGAAATGCCTGTGAAATTGTCTGAAATTCATACTGATTGGACTCGGAGACAAGTGTGTCCCAGGGCATGGAAGAGCAGGTACCTGAATCCAGTCCTCATTAGTTATTATTTCTCAATGATTAGAAAATAACTTCAGCTTTTCACAATGAAAATTATTATTAGCCCTTTTCTGACTTTCTAGTGACTTTTTCTGATGTTTTTGTTGAGATTCTGAAGACAGTTTAACCCATACGTGTACCATATCTACAGCTCATTACCAGCTATGACTCACTTTTGAAAGAGTGTCAGAATAATTGCCATTATTTGGCAAGCTGATTGGCTTATAGAAGTATATTTAACGGAATGGCTTTAATTAGCTCTCCAAACAAGCCAGGCATAAGGCACCTCAGAATACCTTGATTGCATCTGGGTGCAATCACCTCCTTACATTTGCATTCTCAGTGCTCCCCTGCTCATGCAGAGAACATACAGTGTGTCACGGGCAGGTGAAGCTGGCAGTTTATATTGTCGAACAGCAGATTTCACTCAGCAGATTGAATTTCCCTTTTTAACTGGCAAACTCAAGGCTTCTTTGCTTCTTTTTCAAGTTGAAAACAAATACCTGGACTGGCTCTCCAGCCTAGCAGGCTGGCGTCCAGCCCCCTGGGGACAACAGCAGAGTTACTGCGCCTGAGTAATCAGTCTTTCAAGCTGGTGCATTATATCCTGTTGCTTCTACATTTTATATCCTGTTACTTGTACATTTTTGGCCTAAATTTGAGAGTCAAGTCCCGCTGTTAACCATTGCTTGGGTTGCATCCTGAAGCAAACCTGAGCCCACTGGTTTAGGTTGCAGATGTGCCCTGGGCTGACTACTGCAGACACCAAACACAAAATTTAAAGCTCCTTAGGCAGGGCTGGAGGTATGAAGCCTGGACACAGTGCTTTGGACAATAAAAGGATGAGGTGACAGGTCTGCTCCTGTGCATCTCTGGCATCTAGCAGCAGCACCAGCCCCACACCTTGCCAGCTGAGCGCAGGTGCCAAAAGCATAGCAAGATCCAGGGTGCCAGTCTATGGCCAGCTAAAGAAGTGGTAGAGACTCCTGCCCAGCTGCATCTGGTGCCTGCCCTGGTCCTGAAAGCCAGAGGGTTCTTGCCTGGCAGAGCAGGACAGCTCTGTTCCACCATCTCTGGCGCTGTGGAGCAGGGCTGGGTGCTGTGTGGGTGTTTGGACTTTACACACTGCTTACTTAAAAATACAAACCTAAGACAGAGGAGGTATTGTGAGGGGGCCAGCTGGCTGTGCCTGCTTATTGCTGGAGCCCCACCATGAACCTTCCCTTTGTCTAAGTAACCATGCAAACAACAGTGGCTCTGTGTAAGCAATTGTATGGCCAGTGGGTAAAGGGGAGGCAGGAGAAAACCAAAACATAAGAGGTCTGAGAAAGAGCCAAATCCTAAACTCCTGGAAAATTGTGGTAAACTGCTTCCACAGAAATGTGCCTAGTGTACAGTAAATTTTCTCTAGCAACTTCAGGTCAAACACTGTGTGGTAATGAATCATAGAATCATAGGATGGTTAGGAACGGAGTATATAATTTTTCCTCAATAGGCTTCTAAGTAAGTGTAAGGGTCAGGTTCACAGGGTGCAATATTTTGATTATCAAGTCCATTGCTGCTGTTCTGGATCCCTCACTGCAAGAAAGACATTGAACGGGTCCAGAAAAGGGCAACAAAGATGGTGAGTGGTCTGGAGCACAAGTCCTGTGAGTAGCAACTGATGGAACTAAGGGTGTTTAGTCTGGAGAAATCTCAGAGGGGACCTTTTTGCCCTCTACAACTACCCGAAAGGACATTGTAGTGAGGTGGTGGTCAGTCTCTTCTCCCAGGTAACAAGTGACAGGACAAGAGGTAACAGCCTCAAGCTGCACCAGGGGAGGTTTAGATTACAAAAAAATTTCTTCACAGGCTTACCAGGAAAGTGGTAGAATCAGCATCCCTGGCAGTGTTCAAAACCTGTGTAGATGAGGCCCCTAGTGATATGGTTTAGTGGTGGTCTTGCCAGTCCTGGGGTAGTGGTTGACTTGATGATCAGTGATTCTATGATTCTAATTGTAGGGGGCTATCAAATCCTAGAGAGAAATCACAGCCATTGGGCTTGGGACTTCTTTTGGAAGGTCTTTTCAGATGAGCTTTTCCTTAGAGCAGTAAATTTTTCCTGGTTCATTCCCAGAAGGACTGAGACATTATTGCACAAGAAATCTCCCTGCCCAGTTCTGGTCCTGTTTCAGACCTGAGCTGCTGGGACAGCAAACAAAGCTGGGGCAGGCAGAGCAGCTCTGGAGACTGCAGTTCCCACACCTCAGCCTGCCCAGAGTCATGCTCAGCTCCTGGAAGATGCTTAATCTCTAATTCTCACTCAGATCAGTCCAAGTATTTCCAGTACAATAAGAGCAGAAAGCTTTTGGAAAATCTGCCTTACTCCTCTTAGTAAAAAGTATAAGAAGCTGAACAGCAAAAACAAATATTCTTGAGGTATCAGGGCCTTTGGCTTAAATGTCTCACCTGGAGACCCAATTCATACATTTTTTTATGAGCTCACAAATCTTTTCTCCTGAAGGAAACTTCCATCATTTGGTATAGTTCTCTTATGCTCCCTGCATCATATTTCTTACAGTGATGCTAAGTTTTCCTACACATACCTACTTTATATGTTTTCAATCAAAATTGTAAGGCAGCTGTCCTGTCCCCACTGAGAAATGCCCCACATTCCTGGATCTGACTCAAGGTATCTGTTCTGTTTTCAGAACCAACAAAAGGAGTTGTTGCTTCCATTTTTGGGTGGAGACTGAGAAGGGGAACAACTTATCACTGCTTGAGAGAAGATAGCTTTCTTTGGACTACAAGGATTGGCTGATATTTGTAACTGGGAAGCATTTGCCATTGGCACTCGTGCCTGGCACCATTAACAAAGGTGTCCATTATTAAAAGCCAAAGAAAGGAAAATTTAAGCCTGTGTTGACAGCTGAAGCTGGAACTAAAAAGTGCAGATGCTGAGGGGGAGCAGCTCATGGGCATCAGGGTGCACGTTTGGCTGTTGCATGCCGTAGACCATGACAGTCCATGTGAGGGAGCGTGGCACTGCATGGGAGCAAGGTTTCTAACTTCCCTAAAGCTCTTTTGGGAAGTCTCCATCAATGCATTTTGCCCACATGAGCAACATTTACAAGACCAGTTCTACAGACATCAGTTGTTTATTGAGATGGTGGAAACCCTACCAAATGAACTTGGTTCTCTCTGTCTTCCCTGTGTTTCAGAAGGACGACCCCGATGACTGCCCCATTGAGCTCAGCAAGGTGCAGAGCGTTAAAGTGGTGGCAAAGAAGCGCAGGGACCGCAGCCTGCCCCGGGCCTTTGAGATCTTCACCGACAGCAAAACCTATGTTTTCAAGGCCAAAGACGAGAAGAATGCTGAGGAGTGGCTTCAGTGCATCAACGTTGCTGTTGCACAGGCTAGAGAGAGGGAGAGCCAAGAGGCCACCACCTATCTGTAGGGCTGCTGCCACCTCCACAGCCATGCCAGTAAACCAAAGGTGTCTGGGACCACTCCGGTACTGAGCATTCCACTGCCATACCCCATACCCTGAACCTCTTTTACCTCCAAAAGCCCTGCTGGCTCCTGGACCATGGAAAACTGCGGGTAAGAGCATATGCTAGCATGGCCCAGGGAGAGCTTTAGGCAGTGAGAGCGCTAACACAACCAGGTGATGGATTGCCACCATGTAGGAGTGCTCCCTAGCACTGCGATCAAAACAGCTGGGGTCAAAACAGCTTCCACTGCTTTGTGAAATGCAGGGATTTTCTTCAGTCTAATGGCCTGCAAGCCAGGAAACATGGTTAGAAACATACCTGGGCCTCAACACCTCAGCTTCTGCTTCTGAGAGGCACATGGTCTCAGTGGCTGTAGACACTGCCAAGAGCGTTCGAGCATGTTAGGACTTTGTTTTCCTCAATCGCTCTGTCCGTAAACAGGTAATTTTCCTTCTTATTTAATCTCAGTGTACTTTACCCTTTTACTGTTTATACGTATCTGCGCTGCTCCTTTCAAGTTTGAAATTGAGCAATTTGAAAGATTTAATACTGATGAAAAATAATTTAAAATATTTAACTGTTTCGATTTCCCCCCTTTCTTCTGCTTTTCCTCCCCTTCTTACCTGAATGTAATTTTAAAAATTTATTTTGTTCTTTTTTTTTTATTGTCTTCTTCATTCTGCAACTTTTCAAATTTTCTCCAAAACCAGAAAATTCCCAGTTTGGTTTTCTGTGTCACTCTCAAATGATTCCAAAGTGGAGAAAGTTCTGTAGAAAAGACTGAAACTGAAAAAGGAAAAGAGGGGGAAATAACACATAAGAAGTCCACAAGTGATGAAATGAACTGAGAAATCAGGCAAGGCTTAGCAGAAATAAAATTTTAACTTTTACAACCTAGAAAATTGTATTTTTTTGCAAATGTTTTTGCCAAAAAGGTAGATGTAAGGGGGAGTGGGATATCAGGGAAAAATAATGGTGTAATGCTTTTTAGTGTAACTGTTATATTCCACTCAGTAGCCGAGGGAGCACATGGCTTTTTTCGCAGCTCCTTGCAGAGCACAGCAATATAATCTGCTTTCAGAAATATTCTCTTGTCGACCTCCTATAGCATTTTCTGGGTGAGTTTTGGTATTGGCTTGTGGCCCAGAGGGCAGCAGAGGCAGGTGAGGGTAGCAGCGCTGCCTGGGGGGCTGTGACAGCAGGGATGTGCCAGGCATCATCAAAAGCACATGAGGTACAGCGAGCAAGAGGAATGATCTGGGAAATAAATTCAGGTTAAAGTCTGTTGAGTAAAGCTAGTGCTGGTGCTGCTGAGTCCAGCCTGTTCCCAGTTGGTCACCACAAGGTTTATGTCTCATATCAGAGCTCACCATTGGGGTGCAGCTTGAATGCCTGCATACCTCTGAATTCACAGCCTGATTTTCCCACCATGCCAAATGTTGCCAGATCTCTTGATCTCCCTGGGCCTGCTGCTGGTGGGTGGCTCTGAGAATGGGGCTCTGGACAGATCAGAAATGTTATTCTGCCTGTGTTGAACTTCTCTTGCTTTGGGAAAGTGGCTGGGGCAGGGCTGGCACCTAAGCCTGGCTGCTCGGCTGCCTCCAGGAGCCTGGCCAGTAGCAGGCAATCTGCCTTGCCCTACCATGCCCATGGGCAGGGGCTGCAGGAAGTGTGGAGGGAATGCGATCTGAATGATTTAACTTGATGGTTTGGTGCCTGCTTCCTTGATGTGGCTATTCAGTGGGGTTTGTGGCCTGAAATGTGGAGTCTTGTAGCTTGCCATATAAATATTTATCTCTTCGGAGTTTGACAACTTGCGAGCACTGAGTGTTGCTGGTGTTTGTCTCTCTGGCCATCAGAGCTCTGTAAATCAGTACATTACAGGTAAGATGCTAATATTTGGTAATAAGCATTAACTTAAATTAGAATAAGAAAAAAAATAGTTTATGGTACCATAGGAGTGCCTGAGTTCTGCTGCCAGGTCAGAGCTGAGGGCTGCCCGGTCCCCTGCAGCAACTAGCACTGGCAGGTCCAGAGAGGTATTTCTCTTCCTGATCCATTAAAGCACCATCAAACCTTTAGGGCAGAAACACCATGAACCTTCGAGCAGCACCAGTGCAATGAATTTCCATTTACAGTGAAATGAAAATTGAGCTAAACTTTGAAAGGTTGTTTGCTATTTCAGTGCCTCACTTTTAAGTTGTTTGCTCTCATGGAGATGTTTGTGCTGCTTTGCTTGGGTTTTTTCCCCCGTTATTTTTGACCATTTCCCAGACCTGATAATGATGTCTATGGAGGCTCCAGGGGACCACGATGCACTAGTGAACTGGCAGAAAACCACAGAGAACTTGGGCACTGTGGCTCTGCTGCAGCCACACATGGGCAGGGTGCTGTGAGTGCAGGGTGGAAAGTAAAAGCAAACAAGCTCAGAATCGGTTTGGGGCAGGATTAATCTGGGGTGATCGGGCTCTGATGGTGACCTTCTGTTGGCAGGGATGATGTACCTGTTTGGTGTCACTATGTTGCCCTCCCGTAGCTCTGATACCACCTTTCCAAACCATCCCTTCAGCCCAGAAAGGTCCCCATCCCCCTGCCTGTGCCACTGAGCTGTACTTCTTGGCCACCGAGCACCATCTAGACCAATCTTATATCATGTCTTTTCCAACTCTCCATGTTTTCCCTAAATCCTCTTGGAGACAGTGAAACAAAACTGATAATTCCTTCCTTATGCTCCTTCCTGGACTCCTGCAGAGTTTGTGTACATTTGTTTTGCTTTGCTTGAGTGTGTCCAGTATTTCCTGAGACCTGGTTCCTCCCAACATCGATAGACTGGAGTCCTCCTCTAGCCCCAGGGATATCCTGCCCTGGGGACCTGTGCAGTGTGTCTCCAGCTTGGACTCCTAACATGTGTCAAACAATGGACCTGGCCTCTGAGCTCAGGGAGGTCAGCAAGCCCTGGTCTGAAAAGACAATATTTTATTTCCAACATTCCCATGCTGACTGGAAAAGGAAGTGCTGAGCAACTGCACCACACAGCCAGCGGCTGAGAACAAAGCAGCTGCTGAAGCATTCCTGGATGATGGAAAATCAGGGAGGGCTTTTTAAAGCTAGCCATAGGTTTGTAGATCTAAAAGATAAATTTGCATTCACACTAAAGATGTCAGTGGGGAAAGAGAAGACCTCTGTCAATGGCCCATGCAATGCATTAACCAGCTCCAGACTTCCCGCTGCTGTTGGCACTCCAGAGAGACTCTGAAATGTTCAAATTCCTGAAAATTCTTGTAACAACAAAAACATGGAGGTGTTAGATCATAGGATATAGTGATCTGAACAACCTTGTTAGAGCTAAATTTTGTTACAGAAAATACTGAAAGCCCATCCAGGACCAGCCTATCCAAGCAAATCTATGGTCATCTGCATAGGTTGTCTGGCTGGGCAGAGTCTGGCTCCCTGTTGCTTACATGGAATCAGGCAATGTGTGCCTTGGGCCAGTAATATAATATTACAGTACTTACATCCTCTAAAACACATGAAGTCAAATCCAAGCTTGATGCTGAAGACCAAAAGTGTGAGGTTTTTTTCAGGAAATGCAACTTTTTCTTCCGTGACTATTTATTTACTGTTATCTCTGTATAGGACAGTTTGTCCAGGGTTCTTCATGCACAGTATGACACGGACTTGACGCAGACATCCTGTGTGCGGGACACCATGCAGCATGTATGGAGTGAAGAGGAAGTCCACAGTAAATTGTGTGTTACATCCATACAAACAATGCAGGTCTGCAGACTGACTGCTGCCACCTCTGCTGCCTCTGGGTGTAAGTGAAGCAGTGGAGCCAAACCTCAATTAAAAAGCAGCAGTGCAAGGGTAAAGAAGACATATATGATGGGAAATTTTCATGACCTCCCTGGCAGATGAGGAAAGGAGATTTCAGTCATTTAATTTTCAGTGCCTGGGATAACAAAGCCTTAATTTACCCACAGGACACACCATTGAGTCTAACAGGAATGAAGCTAATTCATAGGTGTGGACTTGTGGATTTACGTTTTGAAGTTCCAGAATTAGATCCTATACTAAACACTGAATTCCCCCACTGAGGCATGTCACTGGAGTTTGAAGATACAGTAAGTCAGCCATTAAAAGCACTTTTTACAGACAAAATGGTTTGTATTTCTTGGCATTGATGCCAAGTTTCAGTTTTCCACCTATGCATTACATTATCAGTTTAATGTACCTCCTGATCCATGTGCATGTATGTACAAACACAGTTTGTCACCTATCTATCTGCCAGAGTATGGGGATATGTGAATCAGGGCTGAGCGTCCATTTCACCGTCAAGTGATTTCCAGGTCTAAGCTACATGAAATTCATGTATGGCAAAACACACTCCCGCTTCACCCACTATTCCAAGGATTTGTCGTCAGCGCTTGGCCATCACTAGTCACTTACATGCTTCCTTTCAGTCTTAGCGTGATTGAAACAATAAAGAATGTATAGCTGTGAGAGACCCTGGATTCTGTGCCAAAAAATAACTGGAGAAAATAAGAAGCTTAGCCACACTTCTCCTGTCTTAAATTAAAACTTGGAATAAAATAAAAGAGAAATTCAGCTGGCAACTTATTCTTGTCATGCTCTTAAAAGGAGAAACACAGAAATCCTCAATCTTGTTATGATGAGAGCAGGGAGATTTTAAGGAAAAATAAAAATTATAAATTCCCACTGTTGCAAACTCTCTCCTTGGGCAAATATAGAAAAAGCTTTTGCTAGTTCTTTTTTAAATAGCATGTATCGAAACACTCCAGATTTAAAGAGCAACTGCCCTCTGAACTGGGGGCATGTTGGCAGTCACTGCTGCACTGCATTCTCTTGGTTTCTTTGCAAGAATCATCCTCCCCTCTGTGAAGACAGTGCAAGAGCTCCCCACAGCCCTGATCGAAGGTCCCTGGGCTCACCAGTGTGTGTGGCAGTGCTCTTGGAAAAAGGGATGCAAACGCTCTCCATGGCTGTAGTGCTGAGACTCTGCCGAGCATCTGATCCTCCCTGCCAGGAAACAATCTGCCTTCCATCTTGCACAACTTTTGGTACAAAAGATGTCATTGTCTCTCTGTTTGTGGGCGAGTTCACCTTTGCTGTAGAATCCTATTATTCCAGCAGTGTTTGTGGAGGGAAGGAGCCTCACTCTTATGGCGAGAGGGATAAATCCCAACCCTGGCTGCATGGACACTAAACCCACCTGGAGCATCAGGTACCACACTCCATCCAGTTCCCCAGGGGCAGCTGTAGTGCCATTTCCTCGGGGTCTGTGAAAGCAGGCAAGCTTTGGGGGGTGTCCTGGTTGTGGTGCTGGGGCTCAGCAGCCAGTCCCCCTGTTAAAGTTCAGCATCACCATTTTTCCTTCAAAATTGTGCTGTCATGACCGTCTTTCTTCCTGTGCTCATTTTGGTTATTGTTGTTTGCATCTCTGTAAGCCTGAGACAAGTCTCCCCTGGTAGACCCATGCTGCTGTAAGGACTCCATCACTAAAACATCCATCTGCTCAGGAGGACTGACTCATGCCCTGCCTGGGTTGGAGCAGGGACCCTGCAAGCACTGTGCAGTGCTCAGGGCAGCCACTGCACCCAAGACATGCAAAGTGTAGGACCCCTGCTGCTGCTGGCTCCCTTCCTCTTCTCTGATCTCCAGAATATAGGTATTAGAGATTTCTTTCCTCCCTGTGGCTTGCATGGTTTGACTGTCCATGGATGTAAGGAGAGGAGCAGTGGGGCCCTGTTTCTCTTGCCTCATTTCTGCTGCATCCAGCCACAGTCAGGCAGAGCAGGTAGTACAGTGGGTAAAGCAAAAGCAGCTTACATTGGCACTTATATCTGCTGCACAGGCTGAGGTGTGTCACAAGTAACACCACTGGCTCCAGCACCTCAGGGGAACAGAGAGAATGAGGTAGTTCCATGGTAAAAGGTTTGTGAGATAAATATGAAGATTAATGATACTTAGTCAAGCAAATGATATGTGATCACTGATTTCTCAAAAAAAAAAAAAAGCCCAAAAATTTAACTACATCATCTGTCTTCCTGTTGCTCATAAGCAGCTTATTCTTTGTTTCAAATACATTTCTTCTATTATTCCCTGAGAAATTCTTGTATTCCTTCTTGTGAAGTTTTTTGCTGTTTCTGATCACTTGGCACCTACATTGTGCTGGTCAGTTCTTTGTGCCCAAGTGGAAATTTCTATGCCCAGATGGCAGGATCATGCCTTCTGGAGTTGGATGACAAACAAAAGCAGTCTCCTTCAAACCTCCTTATTAAACTGTTTCCTTCCCGGTGCTAACTGCCTGTGCTTGAAAACTGAAATTAAAATTTGGGACATTTCTGCTGTGTTTACTAAGTCTCAAGTGGATCACATTCTCAAAAACAGCTGAGCAACAATTTCCAAGGAAGCACTGCGGGAGCGTGCCGGCCGGGCTGTCAGCTCTCCAAGCTGTGTGCACTTCCATGGGGCCATTAGTAGCTCTGCTTGACAATATTTCCTAGAAATATGAGCCATAGGTTGTACACCAAAACTGCCTTCCCAGGGTTTGTTTATGAGAGCTGAGCCCAGTTCTGGGAAATTTTCCAAGGAAACTTTACTCTACAACTCCCTCCTGCCTCCCTGAACAAAGCGTTCCTCTGCATGTTTGACAGGAACAGAATAAAACAGGCGATAAATGCTTAGGTATTGCATACAGGGAGAGCATGCATTGTGGGTATAAATGGAATAAGCTGGACATTATTTTTCCAGCTTTTCCAATTCCGAGGTCAGCAGCCCATGGGAATAACCTTGCCTGCTTCTTGTTGACAGGTCATCTAATTCATCTCGATACTGATGACTAATACTCCTCGGGTAAAATCCTTGGCCTCACTGAGGTCAAATGCAAAACTTCCATTAACTCTAATAGGGACAGAATTTTACTCTGATCATTGCTTGTCGTAGCAGTCCCTTCACAGCTTCCAACAACCACTGGATTTGTCCAGCTGCAGAAACACAAGCCTCTTCCTCCCCATTGACAAACTTCAGGAGCCAGGTTTGCAGTGAGGAGCAAATCCACAACAAAAGCTGTCTCTCCCTCTTCCACCAGCATCCAGCATCGCTCACACCTCCAGCAACATGCACTGGGCAGCCACTCCACAGGACATTTGCGATGTGGCCACCCTGCGGTGTCACTTCTTTTGCTTTGAGGCAATGACAGTACTCCAGCTGGCTTTTCATCCTGAAATGGTCAGAGGAAGCCGGAAATAAATTTCACCATTTTTGTTTGGGGCTTTTTTCCCCACAGAAACAATCCTGCACTGGTTAGTAAGTATTTATAGTGCACCTGTGGAAGAGCTGGACATTGATTAATTAGATGTCAAATTACAGCAATACTGTGTTGGCTCAATTATACCATAAATCTCCCTGTTGTCTAATTAGATGAAGAAAGAAGCAAAATCAGACTTGATTCATATGATGACTTCATTGAAATCCCCTGAAGCTCAACCTGTGAAGTAGATGATCCTAAGTTAGATCAGAAAGGATGTGCAGGAAAACAGAGGGATCAGGCGCAGTCAGCTTGGGCTCACGAAGGGCAGGTCCTGCTTGCACAATCTGATCTCCTTCTACGATAAGGTGACCTGCCTGGTTGATGAGGGAAAGGCTGTGGACATCGTCTATTTGGACGTAAGCAAAGCATTTGACATTGTCTCCCACAGCATTCTCCTGGAGAAACTGGCTGCTCACGATCTGGGTAGGGGGATTCTTTGCTGGGTTGGAAACTGGCTGGATGGCCAAGCCCAAAGTGTGTTGGTAAATGGCATCACATTTAGTTGGTGACTGGTCACTAGTAGTGTCCCTCAGGGCCCAGTGTTAGGGCCAGTGTTGTTTAATATCTTCATCAATGATCTGGACAGGGGGATTGGTGCACCCTCAGTAAACTTGAGGACGACACCAAGCTGGCTGGGAGTGTGGATCTGCTGGAGGACAGGGAGGCTCTGCAGAGGGATCTGGACAGGCTGGATCAGTGGTCTGTGGCCAGCAGTATTGAGGTTCAACAAAGCAAAGTGCCAGGTCCTGCACTTGGGCCACAACAACCCCATGCAATGCTACGGGCTTGGGGAAGATTGGCTGTAAATCTGCTCGGCAGAAAAGGACCAGGGCGGTGCTGGCTGATGGCTGCTGAACATGAACCAGCTCGTGCCCAGGCAGCCAAGCAGGCCAACAGCATCCCGGCCCGTAGCTAAAAGAGTGTGGCCAGCAGGGTCCAGGAAGTGATCATCCCCCTGCACTCAGCACTGGTGAGGCCATACCTTGAAGATGATCTCCAGTTCTGAGCCCCTCACTGGAAGAGAGATATTGAGGCGCTGGAGCAGGTCCAAAGAAGGGCAACAAATCTGGTGAAGGGTCTGGGGAATAAGTCTGAGAAGGAATGGCTGAGGAACTGGGGTTGTTTAATCTGAAGAAATCTTAGGGGGGACCTTATAGCTCTCTACAACTGCCTGAAATGAGGCTGCAGTGAGGTAGCAGTCAGTCTCTTCTCCCAAGTAACAAGCGACAGGACAAGAGGTAACAGCCTCAAGCTGCGCCAGGGCAGGTTTACATTGGATATTAGGAACAATTTCTTTACAGAGAGGGTGGTCAGGCTTTGGAACACTGAGGGAAATGGTGGAATCACCTTCTCTAGAAGTGCTCAAAAGCCATGTGTGACATGGTTTAGTGGTGAATTTGGCAGCGCTGGAGTAAAGGTTGGACTTGATCTTAAAGGTTTTTTCCAACCTGACTGACTCTATGATTCTACAGTTCTGTTGGAGTTGGTCATGTCAGGACCTGGATGTCCCTGGCCAGCCCCACCTGGGACTCCTGCCCCTGGCCAGGACCCCAGCCCAGCCCAGGGACTCTGTCCTGCCCCATCAGTGCTGTAGGAGCTGGTCCCAGTCCCAGCCCCACCAGGAAATCCCTCCAGCCCCACAGAGCCCTGAAAGGTTTCACACAGCCTCAAGCTATCAAAAGATTAAGATTTAGTTGCTTCTAAAAATATGGATACCGTCCACCTTCTGCGGAGGGACCCTGACATGCTTGTGAGGTGGGCTAATGCCAACCTGATGAAGTTTAACCATGCCAAGTGCAAGGTCCTACACCTGGGTC